>PVKS010009288.1:0-64593 GCA_004027875.1 Aplodontia rufa
CCCCCTATTACTCTGAAAGTCATTCAATTTGAAGTTTTGTTAGGTTAGCTGTGTGTCATACTGCTTCCCCATATATGCTGGCATCAACAGATGAGAGAAACCATTTGGCCCTTGAGTCTCTGAGCTTGGGAGACTTCACTAAGCATAATTCTATCCATCTCCATCCATTTGATTTCAAAAGCCATAATATCGTCCTCTCTAATGGCTGAGTAGTATTCCATAGTATATATGTACCAAAGCTTTTGTATCTACTCGTCAAGTGAGGGGCATCTGGGTTGGTTCCATAATCTAGCTATAGTAAATTGAGCTGCTATAAACATTGATGAAACCACATCACTATAATACCCTGATTCTAAGTCTTTTGGGAAAATTCCCAGGAGTGGGATAGCTGGGTCGTAAGGTGGTTCCATCCTTAATATTTTTAGGATTCTCCATACAGCTTTCAATAGTGGCTGAACCAGTTTGCAGTCCCACCAGCAGTGTAATAGTGTTCCTGTTTTCCCACAGCCCCTCCAGCATCTGTCGTTGTTTGTATTCTTCATTTTTGCCACTCTAACAGGAGTGAGGTGATATCTCATGGAAGTTTTGATTTGCATTTCCCTTATAACTAATGATGTAGAGCATTTTCTCATATATTTGTGGGCTTTGTGGACTTCCACTGGAGAGAAGTTCCTTTTGAGTTCTTTAGCCCATTTATCGATTGGATTATTTGCAAGTTTGGACTTCAGTTTCTTTAGTTCCCTGTATATTCTGGATATTAGCCCTCTGTCCGAGGTGTAGCAGGCAAAACTTTTCTCCCATTCTGTAGGTTCTCTCTTGATGCTCTTGACTAGATCTTTAGCTGTGCAGAAACTTTTTAGTTTAATTGCATCCCATTCATTTAATTTTGATTTTACAGCATGCGCCATAGGAGTTTTGTTAAGGAAGAAGCTGCCGACTCCTATAAGGTGTAGTATTGACCCAACTTCTTTTTCTAGTAAATTTAAAGTTGTAGGCTTAATATCAAGGTCTTTGATCCATTTTGATTTAATTTTTGTGCAGGGCAAAAGATAAGGATCCAGCTTCAGTTGTCTACAAATGGCTGTCCAATTTGTCCAGCACCATTTGTTGAATAGGCTGTCTTTCTTCCACACTATACTTTTGCCCCCTTTATCAAATATCAAATAGTTAAGGATATGGGAGTTTGTCTCAGGATCTTCTATTCAGTTCCACTGGTCTTCAGTTCTGTTTTGATACCAATACCATGCTGTTTTTGCTACGACAGCTCTGTAATATAATTTCAGGTCAGGGATTGAGATACCCCCTATTTCTTCCTTTCTATAGAGTAGTGTTTTGGCTAGTCTGGGTCTCCTGTTGTTCCATATGAACTTGAGAATTGCTTTGTCTATATCACTGAAAAATGCCATAGGTATCTTGATGGGGATTGCATTGTATCTGTAAAGGGCTTTGGGTAGAATGGCCATCTTTATTATATTGATTCTGCCTAACCATGAGCATGGAATGTTTTTCCATCTGCTCAGGTCTTCTGTAATTTCTTTTTTTAGTGTTTGATAATTTTCTTTGAATAGGTCTTTAATATCCTTTGTAAGGTTAATGCCCAAGTATTTCATTCTTTTGGAAGTGACGGTGAATGGGAGAGATTTTCTGATTTCTTCTGCGGATTTGTTGCTGGTGTAAAGAAATGCTAGCGATTTGCTGGAGTTGATCTTGTAGCCAGCTACTTTGCTAAAATCACCTATGAGCTCTAGGAGTTTTCTGGCCGATGTTATTGGGTCTTCTAGGTATAAAATCATGTCGTCTGCAAATAGAGATAACTTGATTTCCTCTTTTCCTATATGAATACCTTTGATTTCCTTGTCTTTCCTGATAGCTCTGACAAGGATTTCAAGTACTATGTTGAACAAGAGTGGGGATAGCGGACAGCCTTGTCTCGTACCTGAATTCAGTGGAAAAGCTTCAGTTTTTCTCCATTGAGGATAATGTTAGCTATGGGTCTGTCATAGATGGTTCTGACATAGTTAAAGTATCTTCCCTTGATCCCTATCTTTTCCAAAGTTTTGAGCATAAAGTGGTGTTGAATTTTATCAAATGCCTTCTCTGCATCAATTGAGATGATTATATGGTTTTTGTTTTTAATTCTGTTTATGTGGTGAATTATATTTATTGATTTGCGTATATTGAACCAGCCTTGTTTCCCTGGAATGAAGCCCACTTGATTGTAATGGATTATCTTTTTAATGTGCTTTTGTATCCGATTAGCTAAAATTTTATTAAGGATTTTTGCATCAGTGTTCATCAGGGAAATTGGTCTGTAGTTTTCTTTCTTTGACGTGTCTTTGTTGGGCTTTGGAAAAAGTGTAATGTTTGCTTCATTGAAAGTGTTTGGGAGTGTCCCCTCTCTATCAATTTCCTGGAAGAGCTTGTAGAGGATCGGTGTTAGTTCTTCTGTGAAGGCTTGGTAGAATTCTGCCGTGTATCCATCCGGACCTGGACTTTTCTTTTTTGGGAGAGTTTTGATTGCTGCTTCAATTTCGCTTTCTGTGATAGGTTGGTGGAGATTTTCAATGTCCTCCTGTGTTAAAGAGGGGATGTCCTGTGTGTCCAAAAACCTGTCCATGTCCTCCAGGTTATCAAATTTGGCAGAGTATAAGTTTTCAAAATAGGTTCTGATAATCTTCTGTATCTTGGATGGGTCTGTGGTGATATCCCCATTTTCGTCTCTGATTTTGTTGATTTGCTGCATTTCAGTCTTCCTTTTGGTGAGTTTGGCAAGGGATCTGTCAATTTTGTTCACTCTTTCAAAGAACCAACTCTTGGATTTGTTAATAGATTGAATAGCTTTTTTGTTCTCAATTTCATTGATTTCAGCTCTGATTTTGGTGATTTCCTGTCTTCTGTTAGATTTAGGGTTGGATTGTTCCTCCTTTTGAAGTTGTTTGAGTTGAAGCATAAGGCTGTTAATCTGCTCTCTTTCTAGATTTTTGATGTCATACTGAAATTCTGATCCACATTGTTATAAGGTAACTGTGAGGTGATGGATATGTTTATTAGCTTAATGTGTTAATCATTTCACAGTATATGTTGTACCCTTAAATAAATATAATTTTTATTTGTTAATTATACCCCAGTAAATCTGGAAGGAAAAAAGGAAGTTTATCAAAACTATGAATGGGGCAAATTACAATGTTTCTTAATAAGATTTCCTCTTTCGTCTGAAAATATCTTTTTAAATAAGGAAGTAAAATCTTAAATTTACCACTTTAAAAGAAAATTATTATTTTATTTATTCCTTATTTTTTTTCTGGAGTCTAGATAATGTTGGTATTTATTTAGTTTTTAAATAATGTCTTCCTTTTAGCATGTTAACACCATGGTGTACTTTCATGCATCTACTCATGGCCTCTAAATTAGTAGAAATTTCACTAATTCAGAAAAAAGCCACAATAAAGAAGCTATATATATATATTATACACTATATATTTTATACTATATAGTATAGTCTTTTATATCTATTTTAATATCATGATGGAAAAAGCAGTTTAAGTTGTTAATTTTTTTCCCCAAATTAATTATTGTCTAAATATAATTATATGGGTAGAATTTGTTAACAGAACAAAGAAGTCTTAGAAAATGTGTATTTTTATAAAGTTGATGTTGAGTATTAGTGTTTACACAATTTCAAATTGAATGAATTGATAGTCTCAATAGAGTTTTTGGCTCACATTTTCAATGCCACCTAACTTTAAACTTCAGTTTTTTTACTTAATGCAGCATGAAATTGAGTAAAAAGAATGATCATTACCTTATGCTGAGAATGGTCCTGTCACAGCTTTTGTGTATTTACTGCCATCTAGTGTTGCCTTTAAAAGTTAACGGCACTTGAACACTAATTTGCAAAACAGTTGAGACAATTTTTATAGACTGGAGAATTAGCCTTCCAATGTATAAGATGAAAATATATGAATATCCCATTTGGAGTTAAAATAAGCAAATATTGACAATATCAGAAAGTTTAGCCCACAAGATCAAATCAATATCCAAATAATTTCCTTAAGGAGTAAGCTTTTTGGGACTAGATTGATGGCTCAGTGATTGGAGCACTTGCCTGGCATGTGTGAGGACCTGAGTTCAAACCTCAGCACTACATACCCAACTAAATATCAGAGAAACAAAGGACAGATGAAAAAACAAGTAACATTGATTCTCTTTCTCTCCCTCTTTCCCTCTCTCTCTTAAAACAAAAGAAGTAATCCTCCTATTGAGACAAATTTAATTTATTAATGTAATTTTTTAAAAAAGAGGGACAGTGAGAAAGAGAGAGAAAGAAAATCAGTTTTATTTAGTTTCTCATGTGGCTTTTGTTGCTCTGACACTTTGTTATGTATGTGGTGCTGGAGTTCAAACCCATGTCTCTCTGCACATGCCAGGCAAATGCTGTAACCACCGTGCCAACAGTCCAGACCCTCTTTTTTTTTTTTTAAAGAGAGAGGGACAGTGAGAGAGAGATAAAGAGAGAATCAATTTTTATATAGTTTTTCATGTGACCTTCGTTGTTCTGAGACTTAGTTGTGTATGTGGTGCTGGGTTTTGAACTCCACACTCGCGCATGACAGGTAAGCGCTATAACTGCAGAGCCACCGCTGCAACGCTCCAGCCCCTCTTTAATGTAACTTAAAGCAAAGGGTAATTGTTTTAAATGCAGAATTGCATAACACTCCCTAAAATATAGAAATGACCTTAAATCTTATCCATATCAAGGGTTAGCTAATATTTCATTTTAGTATTAAATTAAGTTGCAATTTTCTTTTAATTCTAAGCTTGACAAGCTGTACCAGTTAGACATATTAAGTGTTAACAATTTACCTGCTAAAATCTGTTGTTGTTCTAAGGTGAAAAACTCCAGAAGCTTCACTGAATTTTTAATGTTTAGGTCCTGGTGATTAGCAAGACTGTCTGCACCATGAATGTTTAATTGTAGTTTTAAAAATATCATTTAATTATAGTTTCTTTAGGGAAAAAAGTAATTGTGTGATACCGCCCCCACCCACCAACTCAGCAGTGCTGGTTAGAAATAGTTTGTAACTAACTCCTCTGTTTGTGATGACTAAAGGTATCTTCTGAGGATGAACTGAGCCCTCAGGGTTCTTTTATGTCCTTGTACGGGTTATTTTCCTAGTTTAAACTTGAAGAAAACTTGGAAACACAATACAGATAATTCCTATGTACCCTATATCAGGATTTACTGGTTTTGAACATTTTTGTCACTTATGTTCTCCCTCTCCAGAAAGAGAAAGGAGTCAGGTTGATTCATATTTACATATACACTTCTTTCTTTTTTGAGAGAGAGAGAGAGAGAGAGAATCAATTTTATTTATCTACCCTTTGTTTTTCCAACACTTAATTGTGTATGTGGTGCTGGGGTTCAAACCTGGGTCCTTGCATATTATGCCAGGCAAGTGCCATAACCCCTGAGCCACTACTCCAGCCTCTACATATAAACATTTAAAACTACGCAGATGAGGCGTCTGTCATGGCCCTGCCTCTTAGTGCCATCACACTGTCTTGTGAGCCTGTTTGACTCACAGATTAAAGCTAGTACAGCTTCCCTTGCACAGATGCTTTGAAGAGTAGAAGTGACACATGTGTAGCCCTAATCACAAGTATCTGATTGAGCGGGTGCTTTACAAAGTGCAAGTCTTGCTACCACTCTTACAAGGTGAATGTAAGTGAAACTGTGTGAAATGCCACATACAGAGCTGAGTACGGCTTGAGGCTCAGGGGATGTGAATGGCATTTCTAACTGGGCTCAGCAATGGTAGAGTGACTTTGAGTATCTTCATTATCATTATCATCATTTGTTAAGCAGGCAGTGTCACAGCATAGTAGTAGCTTGGGGTGTCAGAGTCAGTCTATAGCTGAATTAGAATCTCAACTTTTCCTTGTAACCTCTGTGAACCTCATTTTCCTCGGATGTAAAATAGGGATGTTGGCAATCTGAACAAGAGTGATGGGTAGCATGTTTGACCCATGAGAGGAAGGGGAAAATTGATAACAGTTAATAGCACCATTATAATCGATCTTTCAGTGACTCGCCTCAGTCTCCACTGGCTCATGAGGATGTATAGGCTTAATTTTTCATAATAATGCTGCCCTGGCTTTGCTTGTTGTTCATATGTGAGTCTCATCTCTTCTTCCTTCCTGTGAGCCGACTGTTTTTCTCCTCTCTTTCTGATGATCTTGCTCCCACACTGCAGTCCATCCCTCCCCCCTCCTCCTACCCTTTCGTTGATCAAGTCTTGCTGATTCTGACTTTGGAATGTTTGTTTAATTTCTCTCACCCAACACCATGGCATGGTTTGAGTTCAGGCACTCATCGTTTCTCACCTAGACTTATCTTTTAAAATAGCTTTGTTGAGTATAACTCCGTTTTTTTAAGCTGCTGAGTATAATGTATGTAGTGCATGGGGCACTCGTTTGAAGTATATGGTTTGGAGGTTCTTATCTAGACTCTCACAGCAGGTCCTCACTAGCCTTCTGACTCTCATGCTGTCCCTTCTTTGTCCCAGGCTTTGCTTCTGGAGTTGTTATTTCTAAATGAAATTCTGATCATATTTCTCCTTTGCTATGGTCGATGGCTTTCAGAAGACATGCCTCAGTAGAATGCAGTCTCCTTTCCCTTTCAGCTCCCCTTGTTCCCTTTCTGCCTTTGGACATTGCAGAGCCCTTCTTGCAAGTCACTGTTAGCATTTACCAGAACCTGTAGTGTTCATGAGTCTCTTCTTCCATACTATGATCTTTCTGAGATCCCGGGCAAGGACCAGCACACAGCAAATGCTCAGGAACTGAGACATATTCATTGAATTATTTTAACTCTTTGTTTTCAAGTGATTAAGTAATTGTTTATTAAATGTTTGTGAATGAATCATTTATAGTATTTTTTTCCAGTGCACATATATTATACTTAGTGGCAGATACTTAAGAATTAATTTCAGATTTATAATTGAAAATTTCAATATTAGATTTTTGGTAAGTGTATTAAGAAAAATTTTAGGCAAAAATGTGAAAATTGTAATATTTATAAGATAAGGTTAAGTATGTTAGGTGGTATATGGTGCAATGGTTAAGAACAAGGGCTCTGGGTTGAAATCCTGACTACACATTGACTAGCTCTGTGGCTTTGAATGAGTTCAGTATGTACTTCCTGCATTGTTATGAAGGTTAAATTAATAAATGTGTACAGTGTATTTACCACAATGCCTGTCAATATTAAATATTCAATATTTGTTAGCTGTTACTGTCATTTTTTTTTCAGAAAAAAAATCTATTCTCATAGAGGATTCTTACCTAATTGAGAGGTTTGATTAAACTCCGAGAAAGCAGTTCAAGACAGTCAAGGCAGATTCACTTAATACACGCTTATTGTGTTCTTAACTTACATCAGGCATTGGTGAAATACAGCCCCAGCTTTGGAGCTGTACAGAGAGAAATTCTTCTGTGCTCCTGCCCCAGATGACTCAGCTTTCTCTATTCCCTCCTGAGTGTCCCCTGACTGTGCAGCTTCTCTAGCCTGATGGGTGGAGTTAGGCTGGGGACAGTGGGAAAGATGTCCAGTCACTGAGTTAAGTGCTTGCCAAGAGGTATTTTGTTATCAGATTTGTTTACGTGTGGCATTCTTGTTGCTGTAATTGGCATAATGTAATTAGACGGAATGAAAACTGATGAAAAGCATGGGCTGAAGTAGCAGAGCTATCGTTTCTGTGCAGACCTTTGGAAAGACTCCATAAAGACAAATTGCTATTAGACTGGGTGAAGATGAGAGAGTTCTGACGGACTGGAGAGAAATCATAAAAATACGGGCAGTTTCCAAATTCTGTTTTCATGTTGCCTTACAAGTGTCTTCAAGTTTTCACTCTCCTTTAAAGAAAACAAACCGCAGAATCTTAGGCATTGTCTTATGGGTGTATTTTCACTGCATGAATTCCAAAATGCATAAATATATACATTTTTATGATTCTGCATTTCAGCTACCCTTTCTGATTAACTGGAATTACTGGTCCCAATTGTGGGCTTCTTCTGTCCTTGGGGATTACTGAATCAGAGGCCTGGCTTTTAGGTATGTCAGTTAAGGGAAAATATTTGTGTGGTTGAAGAACTCAAAGCCCATGAATTGATGGTTGGCATATATTCTTTTCTTTTCTTTCTTTCTTTCTTTCTTTTTTTTTTTTTAGAGAGAGAGAATTTTATTTTTTTTCATCTGATTTTTCTTTTACCTCCACTTAGTGGTATATATATTGCTGGGGATTGAACCCAGGTCCTCACATAGCAGGCAAGTACTCTACCACTGAGCCACCTCTCCAGCCCACACATTCTTTTTAATACAGTTTTGTTAACATGAATTAAAAATTACTCTGGGTTTTTAAAAAAAGATCTTACAGTGGTTAGCCTAACCTATTTCTTGCCCTAGAAAGTTTAGACAAAGGCAAGTCTTATGCTTTTGAAAGAGATCCGTTCACATTCACAATAGTATTCTTTTCAGAAAAGAACACGGGGTAAAAATTAGAAAACTATCTCCACAACTTCTCTACACTATATAAGTCATCATTTCTAAGTCTGACTATGTTATTTTTGTAAAGTGAAACCACAGAATGTCATATGTATGCATATTCAATTGTTAATACTCCAGATGCCACAGACAAAGTGCTTTGAACTATTCATCTTTGAGGAAGTTAGTGATTACTCTGTCCTCTCAGTCTGTTTTTGCAAGGCCTTTGTCAGCCTCCTGCCAGCTCTGTCTCCTGTACCCTGCTTGTGTGTCCCACTGTCAGCAGCAGACTAGCATGGTGCAATAGTTTCCCCTTGAACTTGTCTGCTAACCTCATTCTTGCATGACAGTGAACTTTCCTTTTAGATAGGTGAACCAATTCCAAATCAAATTTTCAATCTATTTTATACCTTTTGGGAAATGGGGAGATAAGAAAGCATTTTTAGTTTCAATTTTTTTCCCTTAGGGTGGAAAGCAAAGTTTTGTTTTAGGAAATTGAATCTAGAATTGAAGCAAATAAGACAGTTATTGGATGGAGTGTTGAGCAGTTTCAGATCTGGGTGGAAATGAACTTCAGGAAGCTTCATGTGGCAGGGAATACCTTCAAAGGATGAGTGAGACATGGGGGCAGCTCCAGAGGTAGGAGTGAGAGGGACAAAATCAGACTGTAGATTGTCTTAGGGATAGGGGAGAGCATGAATCGGTGGATGAGGGATAATGGTGGGGAAATCAGTGGAGCGCTCTGAGCTCATGATGAAACTATTATCTCATTACATTTTATTCCAAAGTGGCTTTTCAGCACAGTTGATCGAATGACTTCAAAATGTTTTCTTCACTAACATAAAATCTAACCTTGACCATTCCAAAGGTGGGTAACAATGAAAATTGAATTTTCCACTATTTTGCCATTATGAGGTTGAATCTCCAGTCCTGTCCTTGCTAGGGAGCAGCCCTATGTGGAGGTGTCTGTAAAGACCTGGCCCCTGTGCTATTCCCCACCAGCATCTGTCCCTGCCCCCTCCCACGCAGTCTCAGTGGCCTCACTGCCCTGCAGGTTTCTTTGTTCTTTCTACATAATCCAGAAGACTACCTGGGGTCTGCCAGTTGCTCTCTTCCACTGTTCTCACGTCCACCACCCCTTTCCCATTTCTGCAGTCTTGTTTAGGTCCCAATTCTTTTGCCCTGCCATCCTTCTAGTTCTTTTCTTCTGCCAGAATAGAAAAGTTGACACAATAATTGTTAAAGAACAATAGATATTTTTGGTAGCCTTCTGCACTTTTATATAACTTGCTTTATTTCAGTTTAAAAACTCTGAGTTTCTAGATTGTTCTCTCCTCTCCCAGGAGAGCTGGACCCACATGCTGTTTGCTGCAGTGTTCTAGTTTTCATGTCTTCATCCTGCCCTTCCCATCAGTTAAAGTGCTGTCTTTAAATTCATGTTTGTCAACGTCTGGATCCTGCTCAGTGACCCACTTTCATCAGGAAAGTTCTCCTGTATTAACAACACTCCAGACTTACAAGGTTGTGTTAGCATTCTAGGTCAGATCCCGGTTCAGGAAACCTTGACTTGGTTCTGTTAAGGGATGTTATAACAAACATTGGATCCAGCTTGACTCTCATTATTTAGTACTAGACATTCACATTTTATTTGGGTTTGGTGAAATGGTACCAGTTTGGTCAGTTTGTAATATTTCTCATTATTTTGATATGTTGTAATTTTATTTTGCTGTTACTTCTGTCTTTCTGCCCCTTTAGTCTATAGCTTGAAAGCTTCAGAGCTTTTGGTTTCTTCAGGCTTTGGTTTCTTTTGTGATCCCCCAAGGTGCCATGATGCCAACTGGATTCAATTAGAAACCGTGTGAGAGCGTTGCGTGGACTCCGTGGTGCTTGCAAACATAAGATGTCAGTGTTGCCACAATAATTTCTTCTTAATTGATAAAATGTGTTCCCAATCCTGTTCTATTATCAGTCTGACTGATAATGCACTATGTATTTCTAAAGATCTCAAGAACTATGAAGGGAAGAGAAGGAATAGGTTTTCAAATGTTGGTTACTTTCTAAGAAAACCTCTTATTTTACATATATTAGTTAAAAACCCTTATCTTCCAACTGGAGAAATATAAATGCCATTTTTTTACACCTATGTCTATATGTGTATTTTTTGTAAGCTCGTCTATTCTGAGCTTGAAGGTCAGGGCTCTCCTTGGGTTGAATATGAACTTCAGAAGGTACAAACATGGTTGTCCCCAGGCTGTCATAACTCAGCCCCAGCCGTGACCATTCCTACACATGCAGGGAAGGCTGCAGTGCTCCTATTGTCCTTTCCATCTCCTCGCTTCACACAGAAACTAATTGGCACCATCTGTGCTAATAATTAAGTCTGTGATGTGGTCACTGGTGCACAGGGGACTCAGGTTGAGGGAATGTTTCACAGCAAAAAGGTGGTGAGGTAAGAGCAGAAAGAATACAGTTTGTTAATATTCTTTTATGCTGATAAGTCATGGAAAGGGAAAAAGCAGCTCTCGGACAGATCAGTTCTGTTCATCCCCAGCCCAGAAACGCACTGAGTGTTCAGGAAGGACGCATGAGCTAGGTCATAGGTAGAACTCTTTGCCTTGTCTTGTCTCTGCTATTAGATTTGTCCTGAGATTACTGTAACATGCATCCCTTCTAAATCAGAACATTAAAATTTCCTGAGCGTGGTTGCCAGTGGTTATTAGTAAGGTGAAGGTTTAAGGGAAGGTTTTTGGAATGATGGAATTGGGCCATATTTTGATTATGTGATGGTTTCATAGCTCAGTACATTTTGTTAAACTCAAAGAACTATACACAAGATGATTGACTTTTATACTATGTAAATTAAGGCAAATTTAAAAATGTATAAGAATATATTTTAAAAATGTTTGTCATTCAGGATATGTTGTAAGATGAAATAACTTTTTTTCCATTTTCAAAATTAAGAGTGAAACAACCTAAAACCGGTTAATCTAAAATCTGATTTTACATAGCAGTTTAGTCTTTAGAGACATTGTTAAAAGGAACGTGCTAAGAGAAGTAATGGACTTCTTTGGCTGTTCTTGCTTGGAGTTCCCCTGTCTTTACTTGAGTATCATTTTGCTTATGAGAGGAAATTAATGAGGTGAAGCTTAAATCTCACACATTTGAGAATTTACTGATTATACATAAGAACAAAAATGATCAGCCATTTTATGTTTTTGTTATTTGCAGACTTAAGTTTTCAGAATGTGGGTCATGCACAGAAATGCAAATAATTATGTGAAAGTGATGTGCCACTGCAGTTAACCCTTTTGGAGGAGACACAAGGCAATCTTGAGCTCCTAGGATCTGTAGAAGAGGAATAGGGGGCACAGTGGCAGTGGCTGAGAACCCCAGTGTTTTAATGAACTAGGGATTGAGGTGATGTGGGTGGAGGAGTTACAAACCAGAAAGGTAATAGGGCTTTTTTTTTTTTTTAAATTCTTTAAATAAGGGCCAGGGCTGGGGACATAGCTCAGTGGAGTGCTTGCATAGTATGTGTGTGAGACCCTGGGTTCCATCCCCAGCATCCCCCAACACATATACCATAACCAAGCCTTAAAATAAGGGACAAAATTAGAATATCATGTCCTACTTACTCATTACTTCAGAAGAAAGTTTTGTAATCTTCAGTGTCTTTGGGAAGGGTCCTATGCAAGTCCTTGTCTACTGATGGCATAGATATTCATTCATACATCACCTGAGTGTAAGGGAATTTGGAGTTTCAGGATTTTCTTCCTGTTTTCCTAGTTGTTACTGAAAGGTACTGTCCTCATACTCCTCTTTTGTGGTGCTGCTATAGGTGTGGTCTGCTACTATGCTAGTCTGAGAACTGCTTGTTAAGTTCAGCGAGAGAAGGAACTCATGCTAACATGTAAATCATGCTGTTTGCATTCCTGACTCTGAGGCTGACATGCTCCTTTGCCTTGTTCCATGCCTGTATATTTGCAGGTGGACCCTGGGCCTGTGGGTGGGGGTGGAGGACTGTCCTGCAGAGAGGTCACCACCGCCCTTTGGCTTACACTGTTGTTGGGAGTGTTGTCTGAGTCAGTGAACTGAACCCTGCAGAGTGACTGTGCTGCTACTCTCCTCCCTCCTCCTGTGCCTGCACATGCACAGGCACACACACGCACACATGCGCGCGCGCACACACACAGGAGCAGAGTTCTGGAAACAGCAGAAGGTATTCAGTTGACCATTTCAACCTTTGGAAGCAAGTGCCATTTACAAGCGTTCCTTCTCAGCTCTCCCTAGGGAAGTTTGTTTTTTGGAGAAATGGCTCTCTTTGTACCTTCCATGTATATTCTGCCTTGTCTTCTGTGTTGCTCATTTTCTGATAATGTCTTTTAATATAGTTTCATTTTTGTTGTTAACAGATAGTCCATAGAAACTAGAAAATTTTATGTCTGTGTTCTTAGAATAGTAATGCATTTACATGATTCAGAATTTTTGTTTCCTAGTCAACAAATTCCCTGCTTTTGAAGCCTGTGATTGGTTTCTTATATAGGCTTCCAGGGATATTTAATGTACAGATAAACAAGTATATATAAGAATAATGATTCATTAGCAGAATTTAGTGAATCTCCTAGTTGTTTAGTATAAATAAGAGAATGCTATTGGCAATTAAATTTTTTTGTTTGTTTTGGAAATACTAGTGATTGAACCCAGGGCCTTACACATGTTTAGCAAGTGCTCTACCACTGTTCCTTGTCACTTTAAAAATAATTTTTTTAAAAAAAATTTTAAGACAGAATCTCCTTAAGTTGCCAGCCTCAGACTTGTGATCCTCCTGTCTCACCCTCCCTAGTAGCTGGGATTACAGGTATGTGCCACCACAGCAGGTGAAAAAATATGTAAAGGAATGCATATGTAGGATGACCTCTGATGGTGTTGAACTTTAGAACTTATGACTTGAATGGTATTTCACAAGCAGTTTTGACCTTTTCAGAATAAGATAAGTTCTTGCATCATGAATAAAAGACAAGTTGAAGAACAGTGATTGGTATGCTTATTACTTCAGGCCTGGATCGGCTTCACCTCCAGTTTAGCAAGATCAAGAGCTGCTTACAACAAATATTTTGTTCTACTTTTTGCCAAAGATAGGACCAAGAGTCAATTGGGGTCAAAGCAAAGGAGTGGTCTATTTGTGGATCTGTTACATTTTTAAAAAGGAAGAATGAATTTCTTTAGAACGTCTCCCTAAGACCAAAGCCTATTTAAACAGATCATCGTGCAACTATGGAATAAGAATCAGTGTTAACAGTATAATTCAACAAAGAGGCATTGGATTAGGGAGCCTTGAGGTGTTATTAAAATAAGGCTTATAAGATTTAAACAAATGTGAAATAGGTATATTCTTTGACCTACAAATTTCACATCAAATAATTTATCTTATTTGGAAAGAAAACGAGGTGGGGGTGGCAGGCACACCTGAGCCTCGGTGAGCCAGTTCTTTGGACGCGTCACAGTAACCTTCCACTTTTAGCCCCTTGCTCATTCCCATTTTCTGCTTCATTTACTTCATCCCTCACCCCACCATATTCTGTCTTCTCACTTTCCTCCTCTGAAATGTGTCTCCATCTCTTCTGCCGACAGCCCCTTGTTTAGGTGTCTGTCTGTCTTCTTTGACTTTTCCACTCTTTTGATGATGTAGTCCGTAGCTGGTATGGGGTATGTTGAGCCCCTTCTGAGTTCAGGCCCTGGCCACAAAGAAGATTATCTTCTGGAGCATGGAGCAGGGACATCTGGCTAAGGAACAGTGCCTTTAGCAGGGCGAGAGTTTCATGCAAGTCCTCCTCACCAAGACCGAAAAAGAAACTGAGCCCACAGAAACCTGAACATATTGTGGGTTTTTTCAGTCCCTGGATCAGTGATTCCAGATGTTTTAGAAGGATTGTTTCTGTTGTATTTTAATATTTCATAGGGAAAAGCATTAAAATAGTGTGAATTAAGATTAATTTTGCTTTGTGTAGCATGAGGGAGTTTGGGAGTGGTGACACTGTTCTGCACCTGCTTATGACATGAATCTATGGTACGTTCAAGTTCATAAAACTGTACAAAAAAAGTAAATTGTAATTGTATGATTAAAAATTAAAATAAAAAAGATTTTATTTTAAGAGTTTTATATATTCCCTGCAGATGGAGGTATGTATTGTTGAAAATTACTGAGGTTTCACGATTGTACTAGACAAACTGCTATATTTATGCCCCCCTCATAAAAATTGAGATTTCCAAGGACTTATACCATTTCTTTCTATCTACCAATTGTGCAGGGGTGGCAAGGCAGTGATGGTGGCTGTTGTTTTTTCTAAGTCCTTGGTAAGAAGTCTGAACCATGAACTAGGGGAAGTTTAAGTGAGGCCAAGCTTCTGTGCCCTCAAAGCATTGGTTACTGTTGCCTCTTTGTTCGGTCTCAGTCTTCTTCCTGTCACTGCTGGGCCATTGTGTCCTGTGTAGTGTGAATGCCTTGATGAGAATATTGAGATTTTAACCCTGGCTGCTGTGAGTCTGTGTTTCTCCTTGTAGGCCAGGCACAGCTAGCATCTCACAGGGGACTGGCAGATGAAGGGACAGGGACTGGGGCCACACCATAGTGACACTCAGCAATGAGGATTTCTATTTATTGGGTGAAGCATCACTGGACTCTGGCTCCTTCATTGTTATGATTTTTTTTTTTAAAGAGAGCAAGGGACAGTGAGAGAAAGGAAAAAGAGAATCAGTTTTATTTAGTTTTTCATCTGGTTTTCATTGCTCCAACACTTTGTTGCATATGTAGTGCTGGGGTTTGAACCTGTGTCTTCACGCATGCCAGGCAAGCACTGTAACTGCTGAGCCACCACTCCAGCCCCCATTATTGTGTTTTTAATTACCATGGAAATGCCAAAATTATGAGATAATACATTATATTTTCTTATTTTGAGACCTGTTATATATTTTTATACCAATTAGAAAACAGAAATTTAGTAACCTTTCATTTCAATTTTAAAATATTAACATAAGGAAAAAATAAGATATGTATCAGAAGATAGAAAAAATTGTGTCATGAGAGTCTCTTAATTCTCAAAAAATAATTTGGAAAAGATAAAATAACTTATAGATTAATGTTAAAATGACATAGATCTTGGTGAATTCTTGGAGTAAAGATTAAGCAGGACTTTTAATTTAAAGGACATTAAAAATATTTTTCCAGCTGGGTGTGGTGGCACATGCCTGTAATTCCAGTGGCTCAGGAGGCTGAGGCAGGAAGATTAAAAGGTCACAGCCAGCCTTAGTAACTTAGTGACACCCTAAGCAACTTAGGGAGACCCTGTCTCAAAATAAAATCTCCAAAGTAATAATAGAATTTGCTTTAAAAATATATGTTCTTGAGAGTGTATTCAGAATAGTTGAATATTAGTCAAGTAGCATGTAGTTGTAATCAAAATTTAGAATACCTATACTGGTGACCGTACACTAATAATACTGCACATGCAGGTTTTAGTTAAAAAAAAATGTTTCTGGATACATACATGCCACTCGAGCCTTAGGAGTACCTCCAGGTAGCCTCTGACCCACTGGTTCTTAGGCCTGTTCCCCGTGGTTCTTCACTCAGATAGCAGTGAAGTGGGGGTCCTCTCACTGTATCCCCATACCTCTGACCTCTGTTTCCTGCTCTACTGTTTTTTTCCTTAATGTCTGACTTGATTTTCCACCTAGATGTGGGCTCTGGAGCTGGTCTCAATGGATTTGGGTTTTTTTTTTGTTTTTTTTTTGATGTGACATGGAGTGCTTGGCCATCTCTAACTCCTAGCTGTGTTGTAGACGTGAGGGATGTCTGCTTTCATTAATTCTCTCCTTAGGGATCTATTTTTGTGTCTTTAAGGACATATGAAGAGGTCAGGATTTTGGTGGCTACATAATCCTATGGCTCATCAGAGATCTGTGATAATATTTTCATATCTGGAAAAATATCAATTGAATTTACCCTGGCATTTTCGGGCAATTTTAGTGTTTTATGTTCATTTGTGAATTGAAGAAGAGTGCTTCATCTTCTGTGCAGTTTATGGCCTATTTCATTTTACATTATTTGAATTATCCTACTCTAATTTATACCTCGTTCCCAGCAGAATCTATTCTGTTGATGCAATAGTAAACCTCTGATATATCGTGTACAAGGAGCATGCTGGGCCTGCTGTAATAGTTTAATTGGATAAGGGATATTTTGAAATTGAATTTTTATAAATATATAGCTATTGAACAAAATGTGAAAACCTTACCCAGAAATGCATTACACACATGAGTCCATAAACCTGTAATTTAAATCCTGTGTAAATTGTTCCAAGCCGCTGAGGAGTAGCCTGGAGTGTTGTTCACTGTATGTACCATATGTGTGTATGTACATGCAGGACTTTTATAAACGTACTGTGTTTTCCACTATTGTTGAAGTCAAACAATAAATTAGAAGTTATTTTAGACCCTATGAAAATGCAAGGGATCTCTACTATTACTGCTTAAAGTAGTGCTGAAATAAGGAGGTAGATACTATACTCTATAACATTTATAGAATATTTTAAGTAAATATTCAGAATATTTTGAGGAGCTTTTTATTAAATGTAATGTATTTCTAGATACTGATCATGGGTATAAAACTCAAATGAAGTTTCAATAAGTGAACCCATTCATAAGACACAGAACACTTTACCTTCTGTCCTTCCCCGGCCCTGCCTCACGGAAGGAGCCACTGTTCTGACTTGTATTGCTGTTTAGTTTTGCCTCTTAAAATTTTGGTATAAATTTTACCATACAGTGTGTTCTACGAATATATGTTTTTTCAATTATCCCAGGATGCTGGAATTGTTTCCTCACTATGGTGCTTTTTACAGTTTTCTCCTCTGACTTGTTAATGAATCGCTTCGTGTCGCTGTGTTGCTGTGCACGCTGCCGCTTCTCCGTGGCTGGCAGCGAACTGCAGTCCTCCACAGATGCACTGATTCAGGCATCACAGAAATAACCATAAACATTCCATCTCTATATCCAGTGAAGAAATTGTCAAAATGATGGTTAATTAGAGAGATTAATAAAATATGAAGATATTTAAAGATATGGTGACACAGCAGGACAATTAGTATGTTGCTAATTCTGAAAGTGACTCTAAAATGGGAAAGATAATTTTACAGTCCATATGTTTGTCATATCCCTGACTAGAGATCAGTTGGCAGTCTTTTTAAAGCTTCATCGTATTCACCGTTCAATTGGTTTTATTTCTCTAAGTGTGCTGATTTTAATGACTTTTTTACTTAATACTTTCTAAGTATGTTATGTGACTATGCGAGAGTGTATTGAATGTTGTTACTCTGTTATGAAACAAACACCATAAATAAATCCAAAGTGGAGAGAGGATCTTGGCTCATTACAGTAGCAGCTGATCCTTGGGTTCAGAAGGAATGATTTCCAAAAACCCTGAGGTTTGATCTGACCATCCTATTAATTTCTCATAAATGGCTGCTATTTTGATGCTAACAACAGAAGAAGAAGAACTTGCATCGGAGAGGAGCAAATGCAAAAAACAGCCTCTGCTCTTCCTAAATGTATCAGCTCCCTTCCTCTGCCACCCTACAAGTTATTTTAGCAACTTGAAAAGAGGAGAAAAGACAGATGAAACATCTTTTCCTGCTTAATAATTCTGCTCCCTTTACATTATTTCTTTCCATGAAATGTGGGCAAACACACTTTGTGGTGATGGGGAGAGGGTTTGATGACCATGCCTCCTGGGGGGTGCTCACCTATAGGTACCTATAAGCAGAAGTGGGCTTGGTCCCTGGCCTTAGAGCTTTATTTAGCATCAACACAAAGCAGCAAATAGTCATGCTGATAGATGCAAAATTATTGGGGTGTAGGTTAGGGCAACTTGACCTCATCAGGAGTCAGGAAAAAGAGGAGTATCTGTGAATATGGACCTTAAAGTGAGAATTGGGAATAAGGGACTGAGGAAGGTATGCTTTGGGAAGAGAGGAAGAGAGACCTGCCTAGGGAATATAGAATATAGAATATAGAATCTCCAGGGCTGCAAGGATGCAGAGAGGAAAGTGCCATGAGGCTGGAGAGGACACAGAGGCCTGACGACCTGTGGACATGCTGAGGAATCTTTTCTTCACTTAGGAGCTCTAGGCAGGTTTTAATCGGGGGAGGGGAGTGGTGGGAGTGTGACTGTGGTGGTCTCATCACATTTATAGTTTGAAAAACCCAAACAGTGCTTGTCTCGCTCAGCATAGACATGTTTCATGTTTCAGGGGATTAGAAGGAGAAGTGAGTTAGGAGATATGCTTAGTGGTCCAGGGGAGGGATCCTGATAGGCTAGACTAGGGCAGGCGGTGGTTTTCTGGGGAAGCATGTGTTAGAAGCAGAATTTGGAGTGCTCTTAGTGATGTGTTGGATATACTGTGTGCTGAGGGAGAAAAATATGGTTAGTGATCATAGGCTTCTAGCTTGGGTAATTACTGGGTACTTGATAAGGGCCATTTATTGATGTAGGGCCACTGGATTAGATCCCTTTTAGCAGAAGATCCCCAGTTTGCTTCTGGTCCTGCTAAGTCTTTTTTTTTTTTTTTTTTTTTTTTTTAAAGATAGAGTCAGTTTTATTTATTTTTCCATCTGGTTTTTGTTTCTTTGACACTAGTTGTGCATGTGGTGCTGGGGTTTGAATCTGAGTCCTTGCGCATGCCAGGCAAGTGCTCTAACCACTGAGCCACTGCTCCAGGCCCTCCTGCTAAATCTTAAGTTAGCTGAGAAATAGTCAGGATAAGCCCACAAGAAGTTGGATGAGCTAGAAACCATGTATGTGAATTGCCTGTGTGAAGGATCCAGGTTCCCTTTTCCCTCTCCTTTCTCCCCTGGCCCCATGGTGTTGCACATGATCATTGCCCAGGGAATTTGGAGAAGGAAGGAGGACCTGGTCTCCAGGACCAGTCCAAATGTATTCTGTGGGTGAACTATAAATGCAGGTTGCATTGCAGCCATGCTACAACTACCACTTTCCTGGTCTCAGAGGTCTTAGAACTACATGAAAAAGGGTGGGGTTGAGGGACTTAAACAGCATTGAGTTAGAAATTTGACAGAACCATGTCCTGAAATTTTCTTTGGATTTTTTTTCTCCCCCCAAGAACCCAAGTCTTCAAAAATGGGTCGAAGATGTACCCTTAATGAGAAATGTGCTCACCTGTTACAGAAGTTTGAAATTTTATCATTACCAGTGTGAGAACTGCTAGAGCAGCAGCAGGGCAGGATGAATAAACATGATCCAGGCACAGTGCACGTGTGAGGCAAATGGCTCAATTCATTCTGGAAATTCCTTCTTTGATGGCCGTGAGAGATTTATTTCCTGTTTTTTCCCCTACTTCTTTGACTATTCCTTCTTGACCTTATTCCTGAGCTTCCTGCTGGGCTTCTCCTTTTCAGGGTTTCTTTCTGGTCCTCCTGTGCTCGTCCTGTCCTTTTCCTGGGTGAACTCATTCTTCATGGCCTGTGCAGCTCTGCTCCTGTTGCCTCCTGTTCAGTATCCACTTGTGCATCTGTTTACTTAGGTTGCCTGCACCTGAATGTCAGTCAGGGATCTCAGACTCAGCAGTCCAAAGCTGAGTTTATCTATAACTCCCACGTGACCTTGACTAGAACTTGGGACTCTTGATACCCTTACTTCCCACATCCACAAACCACCATCCTGGTAGTTCTTTCTTTGGGATTCATTCCTTTCCATTGGGACCTTAATCAGAGCCTCCAAGCAAGTCTTTATCATTTCCTGCCTGAATTGCTGCAGCAGATTCTTAGCCGGCACCTACGCTTCCCAGTCTTGGGTCTACCCAATTCATTCTCCTACTAATATGATTATTCTGAAACACAAATCTGGTATTATTCTCTCCTTACAAGCCTTGTCTAGCTTTCTACCATTTTCTACCTTCCAGACCCTTTGTGAAGTCATACAGCTCCTCCCTGCTATTCTCCTCTCCCTACTTTGATAATACTGAGCTCCTTTTGGCTCCTTCATGGGGCTGAGTCCTTGCTTAGTATTTTAGGCTATGCTGCTACTTCTACTGAGAACCCCTTTTCAGGCGTAGTTAGCTTAAATATCTATTTGTACACATTGGTTTGTGAGTAGGCCTGGTGCATATAAGTAATTCTGTTTTGTTGCTGAGAACCTAAACCTCTTGTAGTGTCCAGAAATTCTCTGATTTTATGAGCAAAGACTCCATCCCTTTCTAGAATGTTGACAGTACAGATATTCCTTTCCTAGCGTCCCTCACTTCTAGGACATGGACATGGACATATGGTCTATACTGAGCCAGTATAGACCCTCCACCCTTAACTTTGAACTGGAAGCTAGTGAACCCAAAACACAGGTACTGTACAGAATCCACTCTGGTAAGGGCAGCTGTAGCATGGCTGTGTCAGTGGTGTTACTTCTGTGCTTAGTAGTAGTGGTCCTGACATCCTGCTGGTCGAACTCTAGGAGTGATTTAGTACATTGCTAAATCTAATTATTTAGGCCTTTCAGAAAGTATATAAGCTGTCTGGTTGTTGTTTATTTTTTTTTTTTAAAGAAAGAAAGAAAGAGTTAATTTTGTTTTTTCATCTGGTTTTGGTTTCTTCTCCACTTAGTTGTATATACAGTGCTGGGGATCAAACCTGGGTCCTTGCGCATGCCAGACAAGTGCTCTACTGCTGAATTACCTTGCCAGTCCAGCCTGGTATCTTTTAAACCAACATTTTCTTTGTTCAAGTGAACCAGAATTGGTATTTGGGGCTTGCAAAATAAGAGCGCTACTTGACTTAGGTATGTTTCCAGCATCAATACTTTTAACACAATTATCCATATAATTGTGTGACATGTCCCTAATTCATAAGAATGATGTAGAGCTTTTAACTTGCCAGTAAATGAGTAGTCAAAATGCTTAACAGGAGGGTCTTGTGCCACACATATGATGCCATGATTGAGATCACAGAGTTCCCCAGAGAAAAATATGAAAAGATTGGATTGATCATAAAGATGGTAAAAGTGTAGATATAAAAATAGCTATGGAGTTTTTTCCAAAATATAATGATAAAATACATGTAACACAATTGAACATTTTAACTATTTAAGTTTATAATTTAGTGATATTAATCACAGTCACAGTATTGAACAACTATCACCACTACCAATTTCTAAAACTTCTGTATCATCCTAAATAGAAATTCTATATGTATTAAAGCAAAAACTTCCATTTGCCTTTCCCCGAACCCCTACTAATTCTGGTATACTTTGTCTCTATGAAGTTGCCTAATCTAGACATTTCATAAAAGTGAAATTGCACAGTTTCACTTGGGTCTAGTTTATTTCACTTAGCATCATGTTTTTAGGACTTTGTCTATGTTGTAGCATGTTCCAGAACTTTATTTCTTTTTATAGATGAATAATATTCCATTGTTTATTTATATCATATTTTGTTTATCTGTTCATCTGTTGATGGAAACGTGGATAATTTCCACCTTCTGGTTGTTTTAATATAATTGTAAGGTAATGCCGTGGTGAACATTGATATGCAGGTATCTATGCAAGTTCCTTTGGTCAGTTCTTTTTTTTTTTTTTTTTTTTAAGAGAGAAGGACAGTGAGAGAGAGAGATACAGAATCAATTTTTATTGAGTTTTTCACATGGCTTTCGTTGCTCTGACACTTAGTTGTGTACGTGGGTGTTGGGGTTTGAGCCTGTGTACTTGCCAAGCAAGCGCCGTAACCGCCGAGTGACTGCTCCAGCCCTTGTCAGTTCTTTTGAGTGTATCCCTAGGGGTAGAATTACTGGGTCATATGATGATTCTGTGTTTGACTTTGAGGAATGTTCAGACTGTTTCCACAGTAGCCATACCATTTTACATTTGGGGGCATTCAAGGTCCAAACTATAGCTTGAGCTAACTTATTTGTAGAACTTAACAAGTTGTCTCTAAAATTATGGAAACATAAGGGACCCAGAATAGCCAAAACAGTCTTGCAAGAAAGAAAAAAGCTTGAAGACTCAGATTTCCTCATTTCCCAATTTCTACAAAGCTATAGTTATCATGAACATATAGATCAATGGAGTAGAGTTGAGAGTCTAAAAATAAACCTTCATAGGTATGGTCAGTTGATTTTTGTCATGAGTGTCAAGACAGTTCAGTGGGAGAAAGAATAGTCTTTTAACAGATGACACAGGGACAGCTATATATCCACCTGCAGAAGAATTAAGTTGGAATTGTACCTAACAATGGTGTGGTCTAAATGTGTCCCTCTAAAATGCCTATGTTGAAACCTATTCACTAAAGTGATAGTATTAAGAGGTAGGACAGTTGTAAGGTGATTGTATCATAAGAGGACCCCCTCTTGTGTAGGGTTTGTGCTCTTATAAAAGAGGCCCCAGAGGGCTGCCTTGCCTGTCCACATGTGAGGACATAGCAAGAAGACACCATTCTGTGAACCAGGAAAGCCTGCATCAGGCATTGAATCTCCCAGCCTCTGCGACTGCAAGAAATAAATCTCTTGTTTATAAGCTATCTAGTTTACGGTATTTTGTTATAGCAGCCCAAATGGACTAAGAACCATATACAACAGTCAACCCAGAATGTATTAGTGATCTAAATTGTTAAGAGCTAGCAAGGGGGAGGATATGTAGGATGGCCAAAGGGAATATTTTATGGACCAGGCCTGGAAAGGGCAGATATCTCTCCTCACGCTTCACTGTGAAAATAGTCATGTGGCTTTTAGGAGACCTATCACATGACTTCTGGGAGGCTGGAAAGGAGGAAGAAGAAATTAGCTGAACAACTAGCTATCTCTGCTATGGGGAGGTTGCTGCTGGCTATTGCTACAGATCTTTGCAGTTCTGAAATTCTGTTCTGTTTTTAACTCTCCCTCATCAAACCCTGCAGTTACAAGAACTAAAAAGAAGTGAGAACAAAAATACTCAATATCCTTTTACTTGGACATAAAAAAGCTAAAACTCAACCAGCAAAGATAACTTCTCAGTAGTCATGCTTGTGAAAAATAAGTTCTAGGGGCTGGAGCAGTGGCTTAGCAGTTCAAGTACTTGCCTGGTGTGAGTGAGGACCTGGGTTCAAACCCCACCATCACATGCACAACTAAGTGTTGGAGAAACAAAGGCCAGATGAAAAAAAAAGATTCATTAAAAAACAAAATAAGTTCTGTAATCTTGTGAATGTGTTTATCAAGGCATGATGCTGGCTTCAGACCATGGTGATTTCTGCCGAACTCCATCTGTCTTCTTGTAAGTTGCAGGGATAAGCCTGATTCTCATCTGTGATATAGAAGCTAGCTAGGTAGGTAAAGTTTTTGAAGATGCACACTACTTTATGGGAGATCACACATGCACACCAGTAATGACTCAGAGTAAAAAAACAAATATATGAATTAGAGTCCATCAAAGAGTCTCTGGATTAGCTATTAGAGTTAGACAGCTCCCCATCTGGACCAGAGACACTTTCCCTCAGTGGCAGTATTACAAGAGTAAGCTTGCTCACCCAAGTCAGCCTCTTCAAGGCATCTGTTTCATGAGTTTGAGGGATATTCTCAATTGAAGAAGAAGTAATACTCCAGCTGTGAGTTTCTAATTTAATTGTAATGTATTCTGTGGATATGATTACAGAGACTGATGGAAGAGCTAAACAGAATACAAGGAATATTATAGAGAAGGCTCAGTGCTGTTAATTTTTCAAAACCTATATTCCGAAGAGTCCTAAGGGATCCTGCCCAGATATGTGATAAGATACTGAGCTTCTCTGTTATTCCATCACCCAGCAATATACATCTGATTCTAGTGTGTTTAAAACCCATGCCTTTATTTTGAGTTCTGTGTTTAAGCTTAAGTCCTCCCCGCCTAAAATAACCACAGAAAGAATATAAACCAGTGTTGGTTGAAATGCGGTCTACAGACTGTCCACAAGGTGTTGTTGCCAGTCCGTGAGGAGATAAGCACAGAACTTGAGGACAAGCATGTGAAACTTCAGCAGTTTGATGTAGTACTGCGTAAGCAGTGGGCTCATCTCCTTGAACAGTTTAAACCAGTTGGGGTAGTACAACTTGTATAATGAGCTGCATATGGTGCAAGCTTCCTTTGATCACATGTAATATGCATTAGTGTGCATAATACTGCCAACTGGGTGGCTTAAACAGAAATTTATTTTCTCACAGTTCTGAAGGCTGGAAGTCGAAGGTCAAGGTGTTGGTAAGGCAGGTTTCATGCTGAGGCCCTGTCTCTTGACATGTGGGCTGTGTGTCACATGACCCCTTTGTGCATGCAGAGAGCGAGTGAATGAGTACAGAGTTCTCAAACGCCTCTTTTTGTGAGGACATTAATCCTACCATGTCAGGGTCCCTGTCTTATGAATTCATATAGCCTTTTTAACCTTTTGTAGGCACCATATTTAAATGCAGTCACATAGGGCTTCAGCATACGAATAGAAGCAGAGGTTGTGGTCCATAGTAATGGACTGAAAATCCACAGTTTGATATTCACTGCTTCAGGCATACCTAGAAACCTGACTGCATATCACAATATAGAAGCGAGAAACAATTTGCTTTAGACTAAGTTTTTGAGTATTTATCAAATCTGTGTAATCTTGTCATTCAACAAAACTTTCTGTGTGAAATATTGAATTATTAGAATAGACTGGGTTGTAAAAACTGAATCGGGGGCT
Organism: Aplodontia rufa; assembly: GCA_004027875.1. Lineage (NCBI taxonomy): Eukaryota > Metazoa > Chordata > Mammalia > Rodentia > Aplodontiidae > Aplodontia > Aplodontia rufa. The sequence goes on from PVKS010009288.1 coordinate 25,276, forward strand.
GGAGTGGTGGCTCAGTGGTTACGGCATGTGCATGACACGCACAAGGATGTGGGTTTGAACCCCAGTACCACATACACAACCAAGTGGTGGAGCAGTGAAAGCCACATGAAAAACTAAATAAAATTGATTCTCTCTTTATCTCCCTCTCTCTCTCACTGTTTCCCTCTCTCTTAAAAAAAAAAAAAAACAAACTGGATTGGACATTGAAAAAACTGTATTGGGTAGTTAATTTGTACAGAGGCCTTGGCATAAGCTAGATGCGATTACAGCAAGCTCACCACTCTTGGCACTCTGCACCTCCACCTGCTGGCTCTGACTTTGGGACCATCTCTCTGTGTACATCCCACAGGAACTGCCATCCTGGCCTTTCAGATGGGAACATGGTTCTTCCCTGGACCCCGCCCTTATTCTCCCTTCCTTTTCTGTATTTTATGTCCCAGCAAACGAGAACATTATTTTTATAATTACTTGCTTAGAAACTATAGGGCTTCTTTTAGCTTTCTTCTTTTCCTTTAGAGATCTCTTTCTTACCTGCTGATTCTGCCTCCAGAATAGCTCCTCCCCATCCTTCCCTTCCAAGGTCCTGTGCATCTCTCACCTGCCCACCCTCATCACGCCTTGGAGCATTCCACTGAGCATCTCACAGCTCTTTGACTTCAGCTTCTTCCTCTCTAGTATAATAGCTATGAAGCACATCTCTGACTGTTCCATTGGCAAGCTGAAAAATCTGTTCCTGGTTTCCTTTTCCTGAAAAGTGAGGTCTAGCAAGGAACTTAAGGTCCTTAAGAATCTGCATCTTATCCATCTGTCTTCTCCCTGCCCTCCTGTCATCCAGTCCTTTCAAAATGCACACCACATACAGACAAGTTATAGTTTGCATTTTCCTGCCTCTGTGTCTTTGCCTGGAGTTTCCTGTGACCTGGTATTTTATTCTGTGCAATTTCTGTTCCTCAGAGGACCCCTGACCCTTCAAAGTCTAGTTCAAACACCATCACATTTAGGATTAGTTAGTGCATGCCCATAATTCGCTGAGAAGTTGGCTAGTATTTTACTGTATACTCCTTCTACCTGCTGATGGATTCTTTGGGAGCAGGAGCCATGTTCCTTGTTGGCCTTGCCCCAGTCCCAGGTGACCATGATAGGTGCACAGTCAGGATGTAGCTAATGTCGAATCTATGATCTGTATGTGGAAGAGGAACCCAGGGAAAGCAGAGAGTAAAGAAAGTGATAATGCCTATCTCCATCTAAGAGATAGACATGAAGAGAAAATAAATGAATGTTCGTTCTCTGCCTGTTTATCTACTGTCGTGATTTACTTGTGAAGAAAGATACTCAAGTTTGTAAAATAAAAGATATTTTCAGGCGGAGGTAGGCGTTGGATGTTAGGCAGACATTAATTCAATATGGAAGATTTTATGCAGACGGCACTCTAGAGCTAAATGGGATTGGAAATGTCAGTCTAGAGCTAAGATATTGTTAAAACATTTTTCTGAAATTTTGCAGATACTGTCAAGTCAGTGAATAAATTGAAATGTGACCTATATTTTGTGTGTCTTTAAAAAATCTAATTTACATTACTGGAGCAGCAGCAAAACTAGACAGCCATAATGTATAAGTAAATTAAGTTGGAAATATAATAATACTTTTATTTTGTGCACTACCATATTTTATTGGACTACGTATGATTTGAAGCTGTAGTCTTTAAAAACTAAATAATTAAGGAGATCATGAAATTTTGAATGTTGCTTATAAAAATTCACTAGTTGGTTGCATTAATCAAACTATACTATCTTATTAGCAGTTTTAATTAAACTATGAAGTGGAATAAGGTAGTTAATTTTTGACTCCTTGACAACAGTGTGATTGTACTTAAACTAATATGACTGTGTTGTAGTACTTAAAAAGATCATCTCTTTCAACTCTAGCTGAATATATATTTGAATAGCATTCAGATATATAAACTCTGTCCAACTTAGTAAGAGGACTGTTGGAGTTTTTATGTAAACTTGATGGCTTTTATTTAAGCATCAATTGAACCAAGCATCAATTGACTCTACAAACTCATTCACTCCCTTGTACTCAGCAGCATGCTCAGTTAGATTCCAGGAATTTGAGGAAAGGTGCCTGATCAGATTATGCCAAGGCAATGTCTTCATGACTTTTTAATTGAAATGTTTAGTGAGATAATTGTAGATTCACATTCAGTTTTAAGAAATAATACACAGAGGTCTCATGTACCCTTTATGTAGCTTCCTCTAATGATAATTTGCAGAACTGTAGAATATATCATAACCAGTAGACATTGTTACAACTCACTTATTTTAGTGTGTGTGTGTGTGTGTGTGTGTGTGTGTGTGTAGTCCTCTACAGTGTTATCACATGTGTGGGTCCATGTATTTACTACCATGGTGGAGGTATAGAGCTGTTCCATCACCACACAGGCATTCCATTCCTCTTGTAACTTTGTCCCCAATCGATGTCAGATGACAGACATGAGCCTACCTGCTCCTCTCTGGTCCCAGGACCAGTTCAGGCTTCACATCCTAAAATTAAAAGTGGGCTACCAAGGTGCTAATTACCAGACATGAAGGGCTCTGGCAACCACCAGTCTGTTCTTCATTTCATGGGTAGTTTTGTTTAAACATTCATTCTTTGAGGGAAAATTTTAAGCTATTACAAATAAAGCTGTTGTGAACATTTTTGTACTGGTTTCAATGTGAACTTAAGTTTTTCATTTCTCTGGTATAAATGCCCAGGAGTAATATTGCTGAGTTGTGTGGCAATTGCCTATATAGTTTTATAAAGCACCATCCAGCAGTTTTCCAGGTATCATCTTCACTTTCCCAATCCTCAGTGCGTGAGCCCGTTTCTCCACATCCAGAATGTAGTGTTAACCACAAGTGTTTCTTTTTTTTTTGTCCATTCTTCAATTTTTGCAGTCCTAGGGATTGAACCCAGGGCCTAACGCATGTTAGGCAAGCCCTGTAACACTGAGCCACATCCCCACAGTCCTTGTTTTACCCATTCTGAGGGGTATGCAGTGATATCCCAGTGTGGTTTAATTTGCATTTCCCTGATGACTAGTGATATTGAACATCTTTTCAAATGCGAATGTGCCATCCACACATACTTCAGTTTATGTCTTCTGCCAATTCCTTAACTGTATTTTATAAACCATTGTGTTTGAAATCCAGTATGTATCCTAGGTGTAGTGATCCTCTGTTGAATATGTGGTTCACAAATACTGGATAACAAATACTGAATATTGGCTCACAGTCTATAGATTTTTATAAGCGTTCAAAAATTTTAATTTTCCTGAGGCTCTCTTCATGAATCACTGATGTTTGGTCTTTTTTGAAAAATATGGAAAAGTACTTTCGATAAAATTAGATCATTGTTCTATTTTAATTATTTTTCTTCTTTTTAATTCTCTTCTTTCTTTTATCCTGTTTTCACTTCCTCTTTAGAAATATAAACTATTTCTTGGTTGTGAAAAATATTATAAATTATTTGAATTATAATTTATTTCCAGTGTTCTGAAATAAATAACTTTTGATTTTTCTCGTGCCCATTACAAACACCTTGAAGATTTCATCTTTGACTGCATTATTTGCAAGTGCTTTTTGTTGATGGTTTATACTCATCAACATTCATGTGCTATACTTAGAATCTTCCCTTCATTTTCAAAATCAGACCCAATACAGATAGAATTTTGTTATGTTTTGTTTTTGAGTGATTTTTTAAGTTTATTTTTATTAGTGCATTATAGTATCACATAACGATGGGATTAGTTGTCGCATATTCCTAGATGCATACAATCAGCAATACAACTTGTTCAATATCCACCCCACCCCCTGCACCCCTCTACCTCCCTCTTCCCATCCGCCCATCCCTTGCTTTTCTTCTGGGTCCTATATTGTTTCTAAAAAACATAATTCTTATACCTATGAAGAACATTATATATATATATATATATATATATATATATATATATATATATATATAAATTTTTTAATTTTCCATTTTTTTTTTTTTAAGAGACAATAAGAATAAATTTTATTTAGTTTTTCATGTGGCTTTCATTGCTCCAACACTGTGTTGTGTATGTGGTGCTGGGGTTTGAACCCCTGTCCTCATGCATGCCAAGCAAGTGCTGTAACCACTGAGCCAACACTCCAGTCCCTGATTTTCTAGTTTTAAATGCGTGCATGAGTATTATTTGGCTTAACAGGGATGTCAAGTGTACCCTATGGAATTGATACCCCCATTTCCCCTCCCTCTCTTCTTTTCCTCTTTCCTCCCCCTGCACCCTTGTCCCCTTCATAACTGTAGTTCCCCCCCAATTCTGTGATATTTCAAATTTGGTAGGTCTAGTAAATACACTTAACCAACTTTAACCTTATCCTAGGTTTTACTCTAGCTTCCACATATGAGAGAAAACATTCCACCCATAAGTCTTTGCGTTTGGCTTATTTCACTCAGCATGATTTTTTGTCCTTTTCCGTCCATTTACCTGCAAAAGCCATGGTGTTCTTTCTAATAGCAGAATAGAATACCATTAAACTAAAAAGCTTCTGCACAGCTAAGGATTATTCAAGAGCATCGAGAGAGAACCTAAAGAATGGGAGAAAATCATGGCCTGCTACTCCTCTGACAGGGGGCTAATATCCGGAATATACAAAGAACTCAAAAAACTTAATACCAAAAGCACAAACAAGCCAATCAATAAATGGGCTACGGAACTAAACAGAAACTTCTCAACAGGGGATGTTCAAAAAGCCAATAAATATATGAAAAAGTGTTCTGCATTACTAGCAATCAGAAAAATGCAAATCAAAACTGTATTAAGGGGCTGGAGCAGTGGGTTGGCAGTTACACCCTTTCCTGGCATGTGCAAGGACACAGGTTTGAACCCAGCACCATGTACACATTGAAATGTTGGAGCAGTGAAAGTCATATGAAAAACTAAATAAAATGGAATCTCTCCCTTTCTCTCTCTCACTGTCCCTCTCTCTTAAAAAAAATAAACTATATTAAGATTTCACCTTACTCCAATCAGAATGGCAAAGATGAAGAATATGAACAACAACATGCTAGAGGGGTTATGGGGACAAAGGAACACTAGCACACTATTGGTGGGACTGCGGACTGGTACAGCCACTCTGGAAAGCTTTGTGGAGACTCCTCAAAAAATTAGGGATGGAACCTTTGTATGACCCATTTATCCCACTCCTGGGTTTTTTCCTAGAAATGCTAGAATTAGCATGTTACAGGGACACAGCTACATCAATGTTTATAGCAGCTCAATTTATAATATCTAAATTATGGAACCAACTCAGATGCCCCTCACTGGATGAATGGATCCAAAAGTTCTGGTATATATATACAATGGAGTTCTACTCAGTTATGGACTCAACCTAGATGCCCTTCACTGGATGAATGCATCTGAAAACTGTGACACACACACACACACACACACACACACACACAATACCACACCATACCACACCACACAATGGAATTTCGTTTTTATCACAGTTACAGTTAACAATGTCAGAGTGGCTCCCATAGAGAAGATCCTTGGGTTTATATATTTAAAAGCTATTTTGAGAAGGAAGGCAGATCTCTGTCTGCCACAAATTGAAACATGAAATTCATTTTTTCCATAAGAATTTTGTGTTCTTAGTTGTTGGCACCGCCTTCCTTAATAAGACTCCCATAGTGCAAGAATTAAAGCCAAGAATAAATTAATGGGATGCCATTAAACTAAAAATCTTCTGCACAGCTAAAGAATTAGTGAAGAGTGTCAAGAGAGAACCTACAGATTAGGAGAAAATTTTGCCTGCTACAACTTGGACAGAGAGCTAATATCCAGAATATACAAATAACTAAAAAAACTGAACTCCAGAACCACAAATAATCCAATCAATAAATAGGCTAGGGAGCTAAATAGAAATTTCTCAATGGAAAAGTCCAGAAAGTCCATAAACATATGAAATACATACTCTTCAGTCACTTGTGTCAGGGGAATCCAACTTGTAGACGGTCCTTGTGCTGAACAGGAAGAGTGCTCTGACAATTAAAGCTATTTTAATTTGAATCTGATTTTCCCATAGAAAAAGTAACGTGAGAGGCAATTTCAATTCTGACCAAGGACCTAATGCTCAATATTTTATTAAAATTGCCATAAACTTTGGTCTTAATTATACTTATCTTTAAAAACAACTGACATGCTATTTAGTATAGAACTTACATATGGTAGTGTTTTAAAAACCCCAAACCAGCCCTGGCATTTTACTTACTATGCTGACACTATGTCAGGTTTCCCAGAGAGCTGCTTCTGTTCTCATGTATTCTACTAAAGCAAAGAAATTGTTTCTGCCCCGTGGAATTCAGATGAACTTCGTTCACATTTTTGCCATCATTTTCAAAGAGACTGTGGACTATTTGACTATTTTTTAAAAAACTGATTCAGGAATCATTTGCTGTTGCTTTTCATCCTGATATTTTGTTGAAAAGACTTCTCTAAACTGTAAGAACTAACCTGATTAAAAAAAAAAAACAGTATCTGTGACCTGTGTTAGCAAAGGTGGAAAATATGTTCCATCACAGCCATAGCTCTGTTCATTTAGGTACCAATCATGTTGCCCTTCTGTTTCATAATGGTTGTTTATGCTTTCTTTTTTCTTTTCTTTTTTTAAGAGAGGGGGACAGAGAGAGAGAGAAAGAGAGGGAGGGGGAGGGAGGGAAAGACAGAATCAATTTTATTCAGTTTTTCATGGACTTCTGTTGCTCAGTTACTTCATTGTATACGTGGTGCTGGGGTTTGAACCCAGGTACTTTTGCATGCAAGGCAAGCACCGTAACCACTGAGCCATCACTCCAGCCTCTGTTTATACTTTCTCATTGGAATTATTTCACACTTCTCATTTGATTCCTGTGCCCTTGGCTTGTCTGATTATATTGATTTTGTTTACCTATAGCTCCCCAGCCCTTTTATATCATTCTGTGACAGCGTTCAGAGCTTAGGTGCAAATGGCACCCTTGCTCAGGGTTGATGTACTGTAAAAACCCTTTTATCTCAGCCATCAAAATCGCCTGACTACAGAGCAGTGTTTTATAGAATGCATGACTATGAAGCCATGAGACCTTTCTCATATAGCATTAAGAAATCCAAACAAATATTACCTGTCAGAGCAGCCACAGCCTCCTTTATACTGAGGTTGTTTTAAGCCCTGTTTGAAAGTGTTTGTTTCCAAAGACAATTTCATAGTCACACGAGAAAATTCATTTCTTACATCATGTTTGTGGCTCACTCTTCTTTGCCTTAAGCCCATCCCTTTTTTCCAGTCTCCTTTTGTCAAGGGCTCTGTCCTCACCGCTGTGTCAACTTTTGATGAAATTTAAAGGAGCTGGACTTGCTTTGCAACTTTGAAGCCCTCATATTTACCTCTGGGCCCACTCACCTTTCCTCACATGTGGGGATGAGTATTAGTAGTGATGTATTTGTAATATTTGGATTTCTTAAGAGGAAATAGACTAGGTTGATAACCCTACCATTCAACACTCCCAAAAGAAATCAAAATAAATGAGAAAGTCCATTTCTATATCTGAGGCTATTTAAAAATGTTTTAAAACACTAGAGGGCGCCCTTATTCTGATCTCTGAATTCTGTACTGTTTTTAACAGCTTGATTTCATTGGCTGTAGAAAAGGATATCTTCAACCAGTGATTCACTCATCCTTAACTGTAGTGATCTCCTTTGATTTGCAATTTTCTTTTTTTTCCTCTAATTTTTAAAAATTTGGCAAAATATTCATAACACAAAATTTACTATCTTGCCATTTTTAAGTGTCCAGAATACTTTTCATCTTGTTACCCATTAAGCAATAACTGCCCTTTTGCCCCACTACCCAAGCCCTGGCGACAACTGTTCTCCTTTCTGCCTCTTATTTCGATTGCCCTGAGTATCTCCAGTAAGTGGACTCATACAGTATTTGTCTTTTTGTTACTGGCTTATTTCACTTAGCACAGCATCTGTCCTCTAGGTTCATCCACATTGTGGGGTGTACGTCAGGGTTCCACCCAACCTGCCTCTTATTTTTGTTTTCTTTTTAGAGAGGGACAATGAGAGAGAGAGAGAGAAAGAGAACCAATTTTATTTAGCCTCTCGTCTGGTTTTTGTTGCTCTGACACTTAGTTGCGTATGTAGTGCTAGGGTGTGAACCCAGTTCCTTGCACATGCCAGGTAAGCTCTGTAACTACTGAGCTACCACTCCAATCCTTTTCAAGGATTAATGGCATCACATGTTTACGTGCATTTTGTGCATTGCTTCATCTGTTGATAGACTCTTGGGTTGCTGTTGTGAATAATGCTTTATAAACATGGCTGTACCAATATCGCTCTGAGATTCTGCTTCTAGTTCTTTTGGGCATATACTAAGAAGTAGATTGCTGGATCATATATGGTAATTCTGTTTTTAATTTTCTGAGGATCTTCTATAATGTTTCCACAGTGCGTATACCATTTTTCTCCACCCCTAAGCACAAGCATTCCCATTTCTCCATATCCTTGCCAATTACTTCTGCATATCATGGTACCTGCATGTTGTGCAGAACCATTTGTAAACAAGGCCCTAGTCTTCTCTTCCTCTGTTAACTGATTATAAGATATCCCCGTGAAACCATAGGTTAATGCTGAGGGACAGAAAGTATTGCAGCAGGAGTAGGAACCATGGGCCTTTGGGGCACTTCTTCATGCAACCTACCTGTGTCTTCATGTCCTGCTCAGGCCCCATCACATATGTACCATTTCCACTTGATAACAGAATGTTGCTATGCATATCCAACTGTGTGGTTTGGTGGGTCAGATAATACCCAATTCATGATGAGCTCAGGTTGCATAGTGGTGGCCCATGGTCAAGAATTCAGTTTCCACTAAGGCCCAATAGCAGGCCAAGAGCTGTTTCTCAAAGGGAGAGTAGTTGTCTACAGATGATGGCAGGGCCTTGTTCCAAAATCCCAATGGCCTCCTCTGTGATTCACCTGTGTGGGCCTGCCAAGGGCTCCAGACATCATCCCTATCTGCCACTGACACCTCAAGTACCATTGGATCTGCAGGGTCATATGGCCCAAGGAGCAGACCAGCCTACACAGCAGCCTGGACCTGTTACAGAGCCTTCTCCTGTTCAGGGACAAGAAGCTTTTCCAAGTCACTCAGTAGATGGGCCTAAGTAACATACCCAGGTGAGGAATGTGCTGCCTCCAAAATCCAAATAAGCCCAGCAGGCTCTCTCTTTCCTGTATGTAGGAAGGGCCAAATGCAACAACTTATCCTGTACTTAGGAGAATGTCTCAGTAGGCCTCACACCACTGGACTCCTAGAAATTTTACTGAAGTTGAAGGCCCTTCAAGTTTAGTGGGATTTATTTCCCATCCTCTGATAAGCAAATGCTCCACTAGTAAGTTTAGAGAGGCTGCTACCTCTTGCTCAGTTGGTACAGTCAACATAGTACCATCAGAATAATGGACCAGTGTAATATCTTGTTGAAGAGAAAGGCAATCAAGATCTCTGTGAACTAAGCTATGACATAGGGCTGGAGAGTTGACATATTCCTGAGGGAGGACAGTGAAGGTGTATTGCTCAGGCCTTGACAGCTGAAAGCAAATTGCTTCTGGTGATCCTTATGGATGGAGAAAAAAGCATTTGCCAAATCAATAGCTGCATACCAGGTACCAGGAGATTTGTTAAACTGCTCAAGTAAAGAAACCACATCTGATAGAGCAGCTGAAATGGGAATCACCACTTGATTAAGTTTACGATAACCAACTGTCATTCTCCAAGACCCATCCATCTTTTGCACAGGCCAAATAGGAGAGTTAAGGGGGGATGTTGTGGGAACCACCACCCCTGCAACCTTCAAGTCCTCAGGGGTGGCACGTATCTTGGCAATCCCTCTAGGGATGTGATATTGCTTTTGATTTTACTATTTTCCCAAGTATAGGCAACTCCATAGGTTCTGTCTGGCTTTTCCCACCATAATATCCCTCATTCCACAGGTTAGGGAACCAGTGTGGGGGAACCAAGTGCTAAGTATATCTATCCTGATTGTATGTTATGGGACTGGGGAAATAACCACAGGATGAATTCACAGGCCCATCAGACTCACTGTGAGTCAGACTGTGTCCAGTAACCACTTAACCTCCATAAGCCCCTGCTTTTACTGGAGGTCCACAGTGGCGTTTCAGGTCTTCTGGAATCAGTGTCAATTCAGAGCCTATGTCTAAGAGGCCTGAAAGGTCTGATTGTTGCTTTTTCCCCAGTGCACAGTTACTCTGGTAAAAGACCTTAGGTCCCTTTGGGGAAGGACAGGAAAAGTAACAATGAAATTTTTTGGTATTCTTCCAAACAGAGGACCCGGCCTCCCCTCCATTCAAGGGAGTCTTGGCTAGTAAACTGACGCAAATATGGAAATTGGTTGAGGGGCCGTGGTTCTCTGTTGTTATGATCAGAGGCAGACTTTTATACCTTTGCCCTCGAAATTTTTGCTTATATTAAGTCAAGTAAGAATTCGGTGGATTTGCATCTACTAGGCTTCTAGAAGCACCATGCTTGATGAGCCAGTGCCACCAATCTACACGAGTCAGAACATTTGTTCGTTTCTTCTCTTTTGCTGTTCATTACAGTAGCTACGAGCACCTTCTCTTTGGCAATTGCGTGCTGCCACTTGGCCCTTTCTTCCCCAGGGTCCAGTCATTCCTGTCACTTTTAAGTCTCCCAAGTGATTGACTGCAGCTCCCACAGTAAAGTCTGGCATGCAGAGAAGAGCAATGACAGCTTTTCAAGGATGCAGGTGCTCTCTTCACAAATTTGTTTCTTACATTTCTGATGAAGGGCACATCTTCTGGACCCTTCCGGTGTGGAGGAGAAGGTCGTACATGACAGGTCCACTCCAGCATTCCAATCTCTCTGAGCCTTTGAATTCTTTCTTCAACAGTAAGTTGAGTATTTCCGGCTCTCTCATAGTAGACCATCTTTGGACCCCTACTTCAGTCAACCATCCAAACTGTTAAGTACCTTTTTTTTTTTTTAAACAGTGTGAGCTACCGTGTTGAATCCAGAATCTCTGTTTAATGGACCCATATCAATAAATTCAGCCTGGTCTAATTTTATATTCCTTCCACCATAAACCCATACCCTTAAAATCCATTCCCTCAAATGTTCCCCAGACTTCTGCTTGTATGAATTAGAAAACTCAAGAAGTTCCTTCAGAGCATAGTGTACCTCCTCAGGGGTCACACTTTGTACCTTACCTCTAGGAGCCTGCTTAGACTTAGATCTAGTTACAGGCCTAGAGGCAAAAGTGGTGATACTTTGTGGGAGGGTGTGTCCTGAGGAGTATCACCATTTTCAAGCTGAGCAACTGAATCACAGAGGGTCATTACTGTTTCCATAGGTAAAGCAGGATTGGTTCCCTTCCAGGAAGGTAAAGAAGCCAGCCCACTGAGAGTTGGGGTAGGGGTGCCATGGCTAAGGGTGGGGATTCAACAACTTCTGACTGAATGAACTCATCAGAATTGAAGAGTTCACTGTCCCCAGCCTCTTCAGGCCACTCCCATACATCATCATCCCAATTTACATGATCCCATTTTTTTCCAAACAGCGGCCTCACTTTAAATGCAGACACCTTTCTAGAATTAGAGTTCAACTTGCGTCTTAATTCAGCCAGTTGCACTATGAGAGTTTGTTTGGTGTTCAGCAACCTCAGCTCTGGGACAAGAGGTAAGATGCTCTTTCAGAGTACACTGTGCTGCTCTTAAAGTGGTTGTGTGCATCTGGAGCTGTTCCTTCTCTTTTGTTCCTTTGTCCAGTGAGTCCAAAAGCAACCAGCCAACATAATCATATTACTTAGTTTTCCAGAAATGTTCAAAAGTATCATGTTTAGAGTTACTAAATTCCTTGCATTTTCCGAGTGGTGTACTGAGAGCATCAAGTGCATTTACTTTACGAATCTCTGTAAACAGTCCACACCATGGGTTATCAGTGCTCTCTGTAATACCAGCAGGAGAGACTTTAGCTACTTTAGGCCCAACCAATTTAGAAAGCCAACTCCAGAAACCTTACAGTTTTGATTCTCCAGAACCATTCTTGGTACCGATTTCTGTTTTAGTCAGGGTTCTCCAGAGGAACAGAATCAATCAATGATATATCTATATCATCACTATCTATATCTGTATCCATATCTATATAAAGGGATTTATTAGATTGACTTACACAACCAAAGGCTGGATAGTCCCACAGTGACCACCTGCAGGCTGGAAAGCTGGAGGAACCAGTAGCTGCGCAGTCCAGGAGGCCAAAACCTCAGAACACAGGTATCAACAATGTTACCCCAGTCCTTACCGAAAGCCTGGAAACTCCTTGCAGAATTTCTGGATAGAGTCCACTTGGGAAGAGTGAAGGAGCCTGATGTCCTCAGATCACAGAAGCAATGAAGATCTGTTCAAGAAGAATCAGACCTGCATCTGCTGCTGCTTCCTTCCAGCTTTTATTCCATCCAAGCCTCCAGCCTATTTTGACGACATTGTCCATACTTAAAGTGCGTCTCTGCTTCAGTTGGCTGTTCCACACGCCAACCATTCCTGGAGACACACCCAGAAGACTCTTAATCCTAGGTATTTCTTAATCTTAGGTATCTCTCAATCTTAGGTGTATCTTAATCTAATCAAGTTGACAATTCAGATTAACCATTATACTGTCTGTGCACAGTGACATGTGCCCATTGATAAGCCTGCATTTTCCTCCTCTGGAGGTGAGGAAATGGAAATGGTCCTCACGTCTGCTGTGCAGTAGGTTTATTGTCTCTACTTAATTCCAAATCACGAAAATCTTTTGAAATGTGACAGAATTTAAAAAACAAACCCTGGTGCTCACATGCGTATCTTCACCCCATCTGGCAGAGAGAATTCTGCCGTTGTTAGCTCACACCCACCCCCATAATTTGAAGCAGTTTTCTTTGACAAGGGTGCCAGAAATAAAGATGGGCAGAGCGTATGAGATTCCTCCCCTAGGGAAGAGCAGGGGCCTGAACATGAGAGGTTAAATCACTGCGTCTTCAGGAACAGGGAGAAAAAAGGGGGAAGAGAACAGAAATCAGCAGGACTAGAATTTTGGTTCAGGTTTGGGTTTGTTGAATGCTGAGGTTGATGGAAAGAGGGTGAAGGAGAAGTTCCGAGAAGTGGAGTATGAGGAAACCCAGAGAAGGGAAAGGGGCATGTGGTTAAGTACCATGTGAAGAAAGCAAATGAAGGGTAGAATTGCCTTTAGATTACTTTTTGATTTCTGCTCTGTGCTTCTGAAGTTTGACCCTCTCCCCTTAGGAACAGACTAGAAGAGAATGTGTCATGGCCACAATGGGGTTGCATATGTCTATATAGGTATGAATATATTTGCAAGAATTTTGTATATTAACTATATGAACTCTTTGGTCTCGTATTATAAATATTTTCTTCCTATTATTTATCTTTTAATCTTGTCACTGGTATACATTGCATAATGCATTTTCCCTATTTTTATACAGCCCAAATTTGTACTGTTCTTGGTTTCTACTGTTACTGTCTTCCTTAAGAAGACATGTAAGCCTCAGAATTTCTTGGAAGATTATTATTGTTTTTTTTTCTTTGCTAGCTTATTGTCTTTCTTACGTTTAGGTTGGAAATTGTTTCAATTTTTGAAGTAGAACCACAATTTCATATTTTCCAAAGGAATAGTCATTTATATTCATAACATTTATTAAAGCGAGCATCTTTTCCAACAATCTGAAGTGTCACCTTTAGCACATATATTTTTAGATTCCCTATTCGACCTCACTGATCCTTTTGTTTGTTGTTTCGCTAATCCATATTTTCAGTATAGTTGTTATAGTGAATTTTAGTTATTGATAGGGCAAATTTTTCCTAAAATTTCACCTACTACAATTTTTTGCCCTAAGATTTTGCTAGTAATTCTTATGTGTGTATTTTCCATATAAACTCTAAAATTATTTAGTTCCAGGACTTGGGTTGTGGCTCAGTGGTACATCTCTCACCTAACATGTTAAAGGATCTCACTTTAATCCCCACAGCACTGCCATGACAAAATTGTTTCAGTTTCAACAAAGCTCATTGAGTTCTGATTGAAATTGTGTTGAATTTATATGAATTTTGGAAAGATTAACAATTTTGTGATAAGTTTCGTCTGAGAACACTGTATTTACTGTCTCCAATATCAATGTCTCATGATATATCCTTCAACAAAATTTTAAGATTCTTTTATGTAAATTCTATACTTTTCTAATTTTCTTTAGTAATTCATTGCATTTATTATCTTATGAATAGTATTTTTCTAATCAATCTTTGCTTCCCAGTAGGTATTACTTGTATAAAGACAATCTTTTAAAAATAATGGTGTCCAGCAACTCCTAAGCTCTCTATCAGTTTAAATTAGTTGTTAGTTTTTTCTTGGGTTTAAAAACGCGCTCAGAACTGCAAACAAGGGTAATGTTTTCTTTTCTCTGTGAATACTTCTACGATTTATTTTATGACTTTGCCTGTTGTATTGAGGCGCTCCAAAACAAGCTTGCAGACATTCCTGTTTGGTCTTGAATAGTAAAGACTATATGTTACCACTTAATAAGTTCTTTACTATAGATTTGTAGGAAGTGGACTTTAGCTTATTTAAGTATCTTTTTCTGTTTCCATTGTAGGTGCATTTGGTTTGTTTTAACTAGGAATGACTACTGAATTTTACCAAATGCTCTTTTAGCCTCTAAGTTTTATTGGTTGACATGGCCTTTATCTTTTCATTTTTAAAAAATGTAATAAAGTGTATTGATTTTCCTAATGTTGAGATGTCTCTGTTTCCTGAAGTAAATCATGCTTGGTCCTAGCGTATTATTCCATTAATTCACTATGAGTTCTGTTTGCCAGGACTTGATTTAGAGTCTTTGCTTCATATTTTTAAGTGGAATTACTCTCTGATTCCCTTTGACAGGTTTTAGTATTAAGTGTATTCTAGCTTCTTAGGATGAATTGGGGGAGCTTTCTATCCTTTTGTGTGGTCCAGACCCAATTTGGGTTCTTTTGCCCAGTGTTCATAAGGTTGTGGGGCATTACTGAGCTTTGAAACTTCATTATGATCTGAATATGTTAAAGAGAGATATCTAAAATGTCGACTCGCATTTCTGCCAAGTTTCCAGGATTTCAATTATTTGGTTATTTTGCTTTTTATTTTATTGTGCTTAAATGAAAAAGTTTTAGAATTTCAGTGATTTTAGGCTGGGAAGCTTATTGCAGAAGGATGGAGCAGTTGGAAGGGAGGGGACCACATACACTATCCAAGGCTTCTGTTGTGTGGCTGGAGATCTGAGAAGGGACCTGGATTTAGCAGGAGGGAGGACAGGGTCGACTGTCAAAAACCTTGCTCCCACCAACTGCTTGCAGGCAGAATGAGTTGAAGTAAATCTCTCCGAGCTCCAGGTGTTTTCCCTCGTGTGCGTTTCATGTTGATACTTGCTCATTACATTACAGTTCAATAGAAATAGAATCCAAAGACTTCTAAACCCTACTGTACTGATGCAAAAAGTACATTGATGGGTTTATTCTTTTTAGATGATTAGATATAATAGAATTTCTCTTAAATTAAAGGAGATTTTCATTAAAAATATTTAGGTAGTTGTTGATTAATCATGAGATAGTCATTATTTTTGGGACCAGGGCCACTACTGACTGAGAAAATAAAATCAGGTTTTCAATTTTGTGAAACAGCCTCAATTTTAAATTAAATTTTAAATTAACAGGTGTTATTACCCTGTGCCTCAGTGAATCAGGTCCATGCAACACTTTAACATCTTGGTGCTTTTAATAATATTAGAAAATAAACAAAATACTAGATCGTTTTGTAAGCATCACTATGCTTTCTGTTCTTATTCTTCTCTTACCTTAGAAATAGAGAAAGGTTTTTTTCTGTGCCCTTTGTTCTGTCTCCTGGAAAAGAGAAAGTTTTGTAGCAAAATGCTCCTTTCGCACAAAGAAAAGCAAAACCATTTTCCCTGGCATGCGCTTTGCATAGCATCTTGTTGAACCACATGTTCTGAGCACCTCCAATGAAAGCTACTGAAGCGCTCATTCTGCTGAGCTACGTAACAGCCGTGGACTTATTGTGAAAACTTGAAGCATCCCCTTTGGCTTCTCGTGTCCTCAGTGGTCACCCTGAGGAGGATATAATCAGCTTACACTGGTCCCTGCTCAGCAGTGTGATGGGCTGAAAACATGAAGAACAAGTACTTCGTGGCTGATCATGCCTGCGGGAGAGCCCTGTCTCTGCCGCTGTAATCAAGTGTGTGGCTGATGTTGGCTTATGAATCCACTGAGCAGTGTGAGGTACCAGGGCGATTGATTTTTACTCATTTGTGACTACTGCACCGTTAGGAATCTGGCCAAGTGTTGTATGTTACACCAGAACGTGTCAGCATGAACTGTTATGTGGGAATCTCTTTCTGAAAGATTGGCTTCTCCGTTGGAATATTGCTTTGCAATGCAGTGGAAAGAATACACACCACCTGACGAAAAAAATTTCTAAAGTCACCTGAACAATCTAAAAATGTACGATAAAATGTACAGTTACCAAATCCATTGAGAAAACAAAAGAGGTTAAGGCCTGGAGGCAGATCTTTTTATTATGGGTGAGTCACCCTGAAGGCTGGTGTTTCCCCAAAAATGAAGAGACAGAAGAAAGTGTTCTTTTAAAAAGGCATGTGTTCATCTTGGCATTTGATGCAGACCACCCTTCAGCGAGCTAGAACCCAGGAAGCTCATACTATAAAGTTATTAGTTTGTAGAGAAGATATAATTAAGTAATTCTTAAACATGACTGGAAATTGAATCTCTTAAGAGACAAATTTAATAAGAAGTCTCTTTAACATCAACATCCTATTGAGTGGACTGACCCCTATATCCGTTTCTTTTGGAAACTGGCCCCCATTCCCATCAGCTGACTGCAGTTGGCGTGGCTGTGGCTCCTTGTAGGGACTGTGCCCTGCCCCTGCCCTGTTCCCTGCTGGCAGTGGTCACATGGGCACAGCCTGGGGTACACTGTTCAGCCCTTCCTTGGAGGGTTGGGGTTAGCCACAGAGAGGAATCGGCCTTGGTTGGCTGCTCTCCTGCACAGGAGATGTGAAGTGGTGATTGCTGGTTATGGCCAGTGTGGGCAGCAGAGAGAGTCCCTCAGAAGCTGTCAGACAGGCTGGAAGTAGGAACTCAGAAAAAAGTGACTCTGTGTTCGCATGCCTGGTCATCTCTGGTGAGTGGAGGGTTGGGTTAGCACTGTGGGCTTTCATTTTAGTGAGATTTAGAAAGATGGAAAAGCAGAAATAAGCTTATTGCAGAAGTCTCAGATCCCAATATTACATTTTGCTTTTAAGCGCATGGTAATTCAGTTTTCTCCTTCTTGGTCTGTCCAGGACTTAGCACTTAGAAATGCCTTCATTGGCAAACTGTTGCCTCCTCCTGCTTGTCTCTCTCCCTCTCCCTCCTTCCCTACCTTCTTTTAAAAACTCTCTTCAGGATAAATATATCTGTCATATTTCAGTAAAGGTCATTCTTCTCTACATTTTTATTGCTGGGTCCTATAAATTTGTTTTTGCTAGATAAATGAACTTTTGACTGACAGATTTCTGAACTAATATATCAAAGTTTTATACTTACCTTTGACTCCTTATTTATATAATTCTTATTTAAATAATTATTTATATACTTTATTTACACACCTGAAGAAAGTAACAGCAAAATTTAAATATGAATAGGACAATTAGGTACAGAAACTCTTTGAGGGGACAACAGGGATAGTATGTTTTGATTCCCATGTGAGGAGGTACTTCATTCAGGTGGCCTTAACTCTTCATAGTAAGAACCTCTGTCAGATCAAGTAAAGGGGGAAATGTAGTATACTTTTATTATTCTTCTTCCTTTTTGCTTCTAAACAAAAGGAAGCATAAAAATTCCTCTTGAGAGGCAATTTTTAAAATTAAACTAAAAAAAGAATTTATATAATCCCTTGAATAGGGAATGTTGATTTGCATAATGAGCTATGTCCTTAAGGATAGTTCTAGAAAATGTATGTGACATGCCACCCGATGGCTTGGCGCCCTGTCTGAAGTGCCTAACGTGGCAGAGGCTCTTCCACAGGGGCTGTGGCAGCATCTCCCAGAATCTTGGCCTTGCTTCCATGTGCTCTCACCCCAAAATGGGATTTGGAGGTCTAATGGTCTATTAGAATTTTGTTTTTCAACTCTTTGATTTCTTGGGCTTGTACCAAATTTAGATCACATTCACTTTAACATGGAGTTCTTTCTTACACACATGCATGGTGTGCATATTCCATGAGAAAGTGAGAAAAATTGCGTAAAAATGAACATGACAGAAAAGTGACAGTTAAGCGTGTGCCTGAAGACTTCTTAGCCCTGGAAGGAGCGCCCACATCAGCACAGGTGAAGCCCCCAGGCAGATGGTGCAGTGTTTCCCTGACTGTGAGGATAGTAGGGTTTCTCATATGCGCACAGAGGCTCTGTAGTGTAGCAAAAGTGTGTGGATTAGAGAATCCGGCAGAATCCTGGCTTTAGATCTGACCAGCTAGGAAAACTTACTTTCCACACCTTAATTTGCTGACCGATAAGGTAGGTGCCTAATTTAAAGGGATATTGTTAGGATTGGATTCTAAACTTATACGGTGTTTACATAGCACAGTGGGGAGGGCTGGGTAGGTCTTCCTGTTCCTGAGTTTTCAGGTTGTTGATTTTCGTATTGTACTATGCAAAAGAGGCAAGCATTCCTGGCTAGCCCCCATTTCCATCCCCAGAACCTCACAGTGGCTCCTGTAGACAGCTCACTAGCTCTGTGACCTTGGACAGGATAGGTAACCTCTCTGATCCTCAGTTTCATCATCTGTCAAATGGGAATAAGTATAGTTGCTACCTCATAGGTATTGTATGCATTAAATGAGCAACTACATGGAAACCCTTAGGGGAGGCCCTGGCGCATGGTAAGTGCTGCAGTAAAGCATGGCCTTAGAAGGCAGGGGTGCACCCCAGAGACTGCATTGGCAAAATGGTATCCAAACATTCTACTCTCAGCCACCATTTGTACCTTAGGTGTTAGGGTTGGCTGTCCCCTGCTGAAGTCAGTTTTGTGTACACATGAGGGGTGTGTGCTTCCTTTTCTCCTCGTAATCACAGTAGACATCTGTGTTGAAATCATGGGTTGTCCAAGCAGAGTGACCCTGGAAGCCCTATCTTCCTTTGTGCTTTGGCACAGAATCACACCCCAGGGTACTGGACAGGACAGGGGAGTACTAGGACATTTAAATTAAGGAGACATTTGTCATCAGGCCATTCATTCCTGTTCTGAGCTTTCTACAGGTGCAGAATCCAAGGAGGCATTGAGTATTGGGCTTGTGTTGATTCCATTTGATTTGCCAACAGCTTCTATGTAATGATATATTGATTTAACACTTTAAAAATAAGTTCTCGTATTCTTATTTTTAAGAGAGAGAAAATATCAATCTTATTTAGTTTTCCACGTGGCTTTCATTACTCGGACTGTTTGTTGTTTACGTGGTGCCGGGGTTTGAACTCGCGTCCTCGTGCTTGCCAGGCAAGCGCGGAAACTGCTGAACCGCACTCCAGCCCAAGGTCTTGTATTCTTAACTACTATATTAATACAATAAAATGGAGGGTAATATGGGCAGACCATGTCTCATTTAATTTTCTGTCCCTAACACCTAGGACAATTCCTAGCTCAATGGTAGATGCTCATTAAGTGTTTGTTGAATAAATATTTCATAACTTGTTTTCATATTTACAAATAAAAAGGGAAATGTAGAACGTCTTTTTGGCACATTTGGGTAAATCTTATTTGATATTATGCTTGCTTTCTCAGAAGTTTATAATATATCTTCAGTGTCTTGTGGTGATCTGATCAGTTTTAATTTGAGGGATGAGGAAGGATTTGTCTTTGTAAACTAGTAGATAAACAGCAAGGCTTGTCTCTAGGGAATACACTCTAGGATGGCAGAGGGGGTTGGCAGGAGTGAATAGAAAACTACTTTTTAGTATTCTCTCTCTACCTGCCCCCTTTTTATCCAGGTGTGTACTCTCTCAAATTGGAGGGGGGCGGAGATCT
The DNA here is from genome assembly GCA_004027875.1 of Aplodontia rufa. Classification (NCBI taxonomy): domain Eukaryota; kingdom Metazoa; phylum Chordata; class Mammalia; order Rodentia; family Aplodontiidae; genus Aplodontia; species Aplodontia rufa. The sequence continues at coordinate 45,490 of PVKS010009288.1, forward strand.
CACTCATGCTAAAAGAAAAAAGAAAAAAGAAACGATTGCATGTGCCCAACCCAAGGGGAATAAATATGCTCATCTTGTTAATTAAACAAATTGTTGGGCAAAATTTTGACTTCTTCCTGGCTATACAGTAGTTCTGAGGACAGGAAATTTTTTTCAAAGAAACTGGTTCTAGATTGTTCAGTCAATCAAATATTATAAATAGAACCCTTGGCTTCTCTTTGGGAAAGGCTCAGAAATTTGTTCCCTGGGGGCTGTTCTGCTTTCATTGAGTAGGTCAGAGAAATTGCTTGTTAACCAGCAGGCTTTACCATGCTTTCTTGCTTGCTTTGCTTTTTAACAGTAACCTTAGGTTATCTCACAAATTTAATATTTATTAGTGATACAGCTTACTCATACAGAGTTCCACAAAGCGATCTAACTCAAGATTTACAGAGTTAGAAGAACCCAGAAGAGGTAAAATCAGGAAAGTAACCAAGAAAAATTACAAAGACGAATGGAGAAAACACCATCCCTCCACCCGTGCCGAAACAGGGAGCTGTCAGGCAAGGGGTGTCTGCTGTGTCCTATAAACTCTGAGGAGTTCTTATCTGAAGTAGCAGGTGAAGGAAGGAAGGACAGACTGACTTCAGTAAGACCCCAGGAACCAACCCAGACTTCCCTTCCTGAGGAATCTGGTGCAATGGCCTGAAGATTAAATTTAACAGATGCTAGTAGAGCATATAAACAGGCCAACTAGAGAGCGAGAATAGGCCTAGGGGAAGCAAGGACCCTTCCTGCCGTGGCAGTCAGTAGTAGTCAGACTGGCACAAGGATGTTTTCCACAATAAACTGAAAGCGTGTGGATAACCTTCAGGTCTACTGATAATTATTTTGTAGCCCTTTGGTTTTTAATTAGATATATCAGTATAGGACAATTGTAAGGAAGCTGTAATAGGCTCAAAGAAAAAGATGACTAAGATACCGGAGAAAAACCAGTTAACATTGTAAAATAACTCCATCAGTAAACAGTGTATCGAAATATATGATTTTGAAATAAATCAAGCAGAATAAATATGAGATAATTGCTAACATTTTTGAAGAAAATAATGTAGTGGTAGAGATTTCCCCTAAAACATGTTGTGTTATGTGTGTGCGTGTATATATAACTGTAGCATATAGATTTTATATTTTGTATTTCATAATTTATAATGTATTTATATTTTATGGTATATTTACATATTATAAAGCTATAGTAACTGAAAAAATATGGTAGTGGCACTGGAAAAAATAGATAAATGGAATGGTATCCACAAGTTCTCAAATGTGTTGATATTTACAAATTTGGTATATGTCATGGTAGACATTTCCTACTGGTAGAAGAATGGTAAATTGGTTATTAAATGGTATTGGGATAAGTGGAAGTTATTCAGGGAGAGTAGATAAAAATTAATCCCCTCTTCTAAAGTATATTCTGAAATTAAATTTAGTAAAATTAAGGAAATAGATGTAAAAACTAAACCACAAAAGTACTAGAAAGAATATGGATGACTGTTTATCTGATCTTGGGATGGGAAGACCTCAACTATAAGAATAATACCAAAGAAAGAAACTCTAAAAGATTCATAGGTTCTTCATACTGTTGTTGGTTTAAGATTGAGGGGGAGCTCTGTTCAACATGAGGTCACTAATTAAATATCTGCCTGTCATTGAAATGGGTGGTAAACCTTGATATTGTAAAAACAGAACCGTATCTAAGGTCTCTATCACTTGGAAGATAATCATGATGTAATGCTAAGTAAAAACCTAGACGTGTATGTGTTTAGTTGTACACTTTTATGTAGGAAATGGCCTGAGTGAATGTAAACCAAATGTTAGCACCAATGGTTTTCTCTGTCATAGATTTAGGTAATTCCTTTCTTTTGGTTTTCAGCTTTTCTTTTTCCACTCCCTATTCCCTGTAATCTTTATTTGTTTAAGGAATCATTTCTAATTTAAAAAAAAGAAAGAAAAAAAAGCATCAGGAGGTTCTACAAAAGAATTGATGATAACGTGGGAGAGAAATTGGAGCTTCACTTTCTCTTGACTAGGTTATACAGGTTTCTGCAGGGTTTTGAAACTCTGTTTTCCTGCATAACAGCATTCTTTATGTAGCCACTTGAATCTATCATAACTATAAATACAAATTTCTTTAAGCATAAACATAAATACAAATTTTATAAATAAATGCATGTATTCCTTCTCAACCAGCTTTAAAAGGTCATATTCTAAAATGTTGATTTCTTTTATTATACTTGATATGATTTATACATGCACTTACTCTTTTTAGTCGGTGCTTGCGTCTCTGAATTAGGAAGCAAAGAACTGTTTTAAAATACAAATACATTACGGAAAACCAAAGTTAGTAAATATGTCTTTTTTTTTCAAGAGAGGAAGAGGGAGGGAATGAGAAAGAAAGAATTGATTTTATTTATTTTTTCTGCTGGCCTTTGTTTTTCTGACATTTAGTTGTGTACATGGTGCTGGAGTTTGAACCCATGTGCTCATACATGCCAGGCAAGCGCTCCAACCACTGAGCTACCATGTCAGCCCAGTAAATATGTCTCTAAATGAAAGCTTTGGTTTAGCCAATTAATGATGCTTACTAGTCACAAGTGCAGTCAGGGAGACTGTTTTAGCTTATTGTCTACCAAGAAGTGCTTGGCTGCCAGGGAGAAAAGCCCTCATTTTCCGGGGAGATGTTGCACTCCTGCTGTGTGACCTCTAAGATTTTATTAACATAAGGAACAGCATACTCATTTTGGATAGTCAAGTCTGATGGAACTTTCACCTGTTCCAAAACTGTGTATGCAAGCTGGCCAGAGGAAGGGCTTGTGTGTGTTTGTGCTGATCCCTCTTCCCGGGCTGCCACTGCTGACCTTGTAACAGGCCTTTGTCACTGCCTCTAGAGTGGTCTTGAGAAGCTGTAACTTTCTTTGCATAGCCTCCCACCTACCCCCAGTAATTGCCATCTGCGTAGAAACACCTCTGGATTATTCATGTATCCGATCAGTATTTAAGCACTGCTAAACAGCCTGTAATGCCCAGGACAGCCCCCCTCCCCGGCCACTGCCACCATCAATAGTTTTCCAATCCAAAATGTCAGCAGTGCTGAGGTCAAGAAACCCTGAGTTCAATCAGCTGTTTTCTTCAGTATATTCAAGCATTGTATTGGAATAAAATAATGAGTGGGACATCTCTCCTGCCATTTCAGGAAGTTGGCATATCAGAAAAGCTGGCCGATATCTGCAGTGGCTTGAAGAGCGCTGCAGAGGTGGTGATGCTCTGCCGGGGAGCAGAGAGCCTTCCAGAACTGCTCTGCAGGGAGACAAGGGGCGTGGGTAGAGTGGCAGCAGCGCAGCAGTAAGAAAGGGTGTGATGTGTGGCATCCAGGAGGAGGGTGTGGGCCGGGCTGTGCAGGGTCCAGGCTGGCAAAGCGGGCAGAGGCTGGTCAGGAGGGCTGACCCTGGGCACTGGTCAGGCTGAAAAGAGACCAGAGCCGAACACTGCATGAATGTTGACCAGATCCTCTCCTGGAAAACAGCTATGAAAAGATGTTGTTAGAACAAAATTCCTGCAGAGAAAATTTCAAAACTCACTGGTTTTCCAAGATCAATTTTGTGAATGATCCTCTCAACTTTTTTATTTTGAAAATTTAAAATGTACACAAATGTTAATAATTCAGTGAACAATGGCATACCTGTGACCAGTGACTGTATTCATATTATTTTTCCACATTTGCTTTATCTGTGTGTATGTACACAAACCAGCACACACACATACACACAGCTTCATTTTTTTCTTATGAACTTCTAAAGTGAAGCCATCAGAACATTTTATAGTATTTCAGTATATATTTCCTAAGAATAAGAATATTCTCTTATATAACCACATTGCCATTATACACCATGAACATTAGCAATTTTATAATCTCCTCCAACTTCAGGTCAATTGTCAAATCTCCCTAGTTGTACCTCAAAACATCTCTTTACAGCTGTTATTCCTCCCAGGCAGGAGCCAGACAAAATTCATGTATTTTCCTGGCAGGAACTAGTGGAAAGTCATTGTTTGGTTGTTATGCTTCTTTGGTCTTTCTTAAACTTGCGGTCCCACCACCTCCCTTCTTCCCAATCAGTGACTTTGTTTCATTCTTAAAGTTTTTGAAGTTCTAAAAATTTGCATAAAAGAAAATTTACTCTTTTTGATGTAAAGGTTTTTGTGTTTTGACAAAAGTATAGAATCGTGTGGCAACCTTCACAATTGGGATGCAAAACTGTTCCGTCATTCTTCCCTGAATGTTTTCATGCTGCTTCTCTCTAGGCAAGCTCTGCCCTTAACCGCTGATCTGTTCTCCTTCCCTACAGTTCCGCCTTTCCCAGAATATCATATAAATAGAATGATGCACCGTGTCGCCTCTTGAACCTTTTCTTTCATTGGGCATGATGCGTTTGTGATTCATCTGCACTATTACATTTGTCAGTAGTTGTTTCTTTTCATTGCTGACTCTGACTAGTGTATTATTGTGTGGATGCTCTGTAGGTTATTTATCCCTTCTGTAGAAGAGGGATGTTTTAATTTTTTCCAGTCTTTGATTTTCAGTTGAGCTACCACAAACAGTTGCCCATAGGTTTTTGTGTGGAAATAGGCTCTCATTTTCTTGGGTAAATGCATGGGAGTGGATTGTTGAGTCGTATCTAAGGAGTATTGGCGTCGTAAGAAGCTGCCAGCGCTCTTCCTTAATGGCTGTAACATTTTGCGTTCCTGCTTAGCGATGAGTGAGGGTTTCGTTCGCCTCAAGTCCTTGTCAGCACTGTTTTACCTTATTGTCGGTTTTGATTCTAGCTTTTTAATGGCTGTGCTGTGCTATCCATGCTTCCCGTTCTCTGATGTGTAATGCTGCTGAGCACCTTCGCGTATTGTCGCCTCCATGTCTTCTTCAGCGAGGTGACTGTGGCGTTGCGTCTGGAGTCTAGCTCAGTCTCTTACAGACCATTGCACGGTGTGGATCTGATTGTTCTCTATAATGTTTTGCTTTCTTTCTTTCTTTTGTAAAAAACTAGTTCCTCATCCCCCTATTATAGTGGAAGCTGTGTCTAGAAGCTTGATCAGATTCAGCTTAATAATTTTGACTAGAACATTTCAGGAGTGATGTGTGTATGTAGAATTTTAAAAATTGAATCGGAGCAAATTCAAAGCCATGCTTTGAAGGCCCTCAGGAGTATTGTAGCAGCTTCCCGAGGGTGAGAAGAGTAGAGTGATGCCTTTGCCCCGGAAGAGGGATGTGTGAGATCAGAACACGAGCCAGCAGGTGAACCTCAAGGGGAAAGGCGGAGGATGTGGTCCAGATGCCAGGGGGCAGTGAGTGTGGGTGCGTGCAGATGTTCTCTGCTGAAATACTCTGTTCTCGCTGTGAAGTAGTGAGCAAGGACAGTCAGTGCTGCTCTGAAGAAGTGGGGAGCTGTGAGGTGCTCCCTCTCAGAGAGGAGCCAAATAGGAGAAGGAGAGACGGAGTGGCCCAGGGAAGGTCAGCACATGCCAGGCTCTCAGAGCCCTCTTAAGGGCATGTGCTCAAAGTGGAGTCACTCAGGCTGGTGAATTGTGGGTGTATCGGCAATACCTAGAATTAGTTGTAGACCTTGGGTTTTAGAGATTTTAGCAGTATATGGAGTGTATCATATATAGGAATGTCATCAGCAAAACTGGTTACAGTATCAGTTTTGACACCCCTTATATTCATCCAGAGGCCCTGAACAGCTGTCCTCAATGGCAAGGGGCGTGATGAGGTTTCAGATTGAGAGTGGAAACTCTAGACTTACAGGTAGAAAATCTGTTTCCTAAGCCTAGAATTTTAAAAGAATTATTTTTGTTTTATATGTTATTGCAATTATTAGCATATATTTATTGTACAAAGTAATGGATTTCTGTGTGACATTTTCATACATGCATACAATATACCTTGATAGTATCCATCCACCCTCCATGTGAGACATTTTATGACAAGTAAGGAAAAAAATAATTGTTTTATTTACTCTTGATTTCTTTTCTTCATATTTCTTTTTTAATTGAATAAATTTTGACTGTTAGTTAAAGCTGGGATTGAACATTTGATATTTCTGTAAATAGATTTTCAACTGAGGGAAAGTATTTCCTGAATATTTTCTGGGTCATAACAGCGGTGTTATGTAACATTAGAGCATCCTTCTAAAAATACTTAATGGAAATGTGTAATCAGAATAAGTCTGGTTAGAGATGTAGCATTAAAAACTCTGGAATCTTGATTTACAGTGTAGTTTTTAAGTTAATGATTTATTTTTTTGTTTGGTGATGGTACTGGAAATTAAACCCAGATCTTCCCATGTGCTCGGTAGGTTCTCTACCACTGGGATACATCTCCAGCCCTTTTTATTTTAATTTTGAGACAATCTTGCTAAGTTGCCCAGGCTGGCCTGGAACTTTGAATACTGCCTCAGCCTCCTGAGTAGCTGAGATTACAGGTGTGTACCACTATACCAGCTATAAACTTTATTTTTTAGAAAAGACTTAGTTTTACAGAAAATACAGAGTCCCAAATGCCCTGGATTTCCCAAAACTGTTTCCCCCTGTTATTGTCATCTTAGTGTAGTATGTATGTTAGAGTTAACTGACATGGATGCATTTTTTTAATTCAGAGTCCATAATGTTACATTAGTGTTCACTTTTTGTGCTGTATGGTCTCCGAGTTTTGACAAAAGCATAATACCATATGTCTGCCATTATAGTAGCATGAGGAATAGTTTTACCATCCTAAAAATTCTAGGATTATTCCACTGTAAAGATATACCACAGCTTGTTTATCTATTCGAATACCTACTGAAGGACATTTTTGTTGCTTCCAGTTTTGGCAACTGTTCATAAATCTGCTGTAAACCACAGTGTAATTTTAAATACATAACTACAATTGTTGGTTTTTAAGTTATGCAGCATATTTGTTAGACCCTACATTGACTAAATACTCACCATGTGTCCAAGAATGTTTCTAGACGGCACTAGCCATCACGAAAGCAGACAAGTTCCTTGTCTCTTGGCACTTTCAGTCTGTCTAGAGAAGAGCTGGATTATGCTGAAGACATGTATGTATTTATGCCTGCACATACACACACTTAAATATGTGAACATACATGTGAATGCCTGTAAGAACTCTGATGTAACTTTAGTTATTTGAAGGTAAACGTCCCTTGCTCATAGAATTGTGTTGGGGAATAATCAGAACCAAGGACAGGGGCTTCCCAGGAGGAGCCTGGAGAAGCCGTTGTCTGAGATGCCTGCTTGACAGCCACCAAGCATCTTTCATTTAGAGAAGTTTCATTTTAAAGATAAAAGTGATAGTTCTTGGTATTTGCAGAACCTTTAAAGTTTTCACTCATACTAGTACTGAAACAATGATTTTAACAGGACCTGGACTATTATAAAAGAGACTAGAGAAAGGTCCCTGTCTGGTCATATGCCTTCAAGTCTTATTGATTTGATGAATCAATATAAGATCAATATAAACTTGAAAGAATTGTCAGGAGGGCACATCATGAAAGAACCTATCTGATGTAAGATTGAAAACCCATGTAGAGGTTTGGGTGAAAGATTTGAATACTGCCAGCAAGGCTGGCCTTCTGAGATTGCTCGGTTTGAAGCCTGGATATGTTCATCACAACAGTTGGCATATAAGGCGCTTTGGGAGCTTTGTACAGTTTGATTTATATTCACAGTTGTATGAGCTCCAGAAACCCTGAAAAACCACTTCTGTCTCCGATGCTGAGTCCATGTTTAACTGCCTGCTGATATGCAGGTGCTCTGTGGCAGTTCTTCCTCTGGTGCAGCCTCTGCTACCTTAGTGTTCTTGGTCCTTCTGAGGAACCTCCCCTTCTTCCAAGGCTTCTTCTATAATAGAAAAGTGTTCTGGGTTGAAGATGATCCCTCAGCCATTCTTTCAGAATTCCTGAGAGCCGGGAGCCAGCACTGTGTGCACGCTGTGGATATGATGGTGACTGAAACAATGTGGGAATTATAGAACTAACCTGTAGACTGGACCACTGCTTGAAATCAAGACATCACCTGCCCGCCCAGCATGATGCTCGCAGCTGTTTTTAAACAGCACATGATGCATATGAAAGAGTACAGCTATAAATTATTAGGCATCATGACCAAAACAGAAAAGTAATTAATTTTGTTATGAAAGAAAAGCAGTTTGTGGACTGAAAGGTTTCATAATAAGACTTAAAATATGACCCAGAATGCTTGCATTAGACTTCCTCAAGCACCACAAATGAGTACTTATACTCGATGCTAAGAGCTCCATCACTGTGATGAAAGCTAAGTACCAGTGTTTTCTCAAGTAGTTTTGGTGCTGTACATTGATGGGGAAATTCTGAAGCCCTTTGTATCTTATTGTAATTATTTTTACAGTTTGGTTGATGTGTGTGCAGGTCTGAATCTGACACTATTGTTAGGGTTGCAATTAGAAGAGTAAGGATCACTGCATCATGTTCTACAATATTCTTAATTAATTTTATTGAGGAATAATTTAGATATAATAAAAAGGATTCATTTTAAATGTTTATCTTGATGAGTCTTGAAAATTGTATACCTCCACATAACCACAACCACCACTACAGAAAGATTTAGAACATTTCCATCACTCCAGAAAGTCCCACCTTCTTCTCTGCAATCAGGCCCTCCCACTCCCCCTTGCAGGCTGTTGGTGAAGTGTTTTTTTTTTATCACATAGACAACAATCACCTGTTCTAGAAATTCACATAAATGGAGTAACACCATGAGTATTCTTTGTGGTTGACTTCTTTATTCATCGTAATGCTCTTGAGACACATCTGTGTCATTGTGGGTCATTAGTTTCTTTTTTCTAGGTACCATTCCATTTTTTGAACACCCCACTGTTTTCTCCTCTATTCACCCATTGATGAACGTTTAGATTGATCCCTGTGTTTCACTCTTGTGAATGAGACTGCAGTGAACATTCACATACAAACATTCATGTGCACGTGTCTTCATTTCTCTTGTGTACAAACCTCAGAGCAGATTTGCTGCATCTTGTGATAAGTGTATGTTTAACTCTTTCTTTTTTAAGAGAGAGGGAAAGTGAGAGAGAGAGAAAGAGAGAATCACTTTTATTTAGTTTTTCATGTGGCTTTCGTTGCTCTGAAACTTCGTTGTATAGGTGGTGCTGTGATATGAACTCGTGTCCTCACACTTGCCAGGGAAGTGCTGCAACCACTGAGCCACCATCCCAGCCCTTAACTCTTAAATTGTCAAATGTTTTTCCAAAGTGGCTCTAATATTTTACATGTCTACCAGCAGCAATGATCGAGAGTTCTGTTTATTCCAGACTCTTGCCAGTATTTGTTATTATTCTGTTTTTGCTTTTTAGCCATTCTAGTAGGTATGGAATAATATCTTATTGTGGTATTAGTTTGCAATTCCTTGGTGGCTAATGATATTGAGCATCTTTTCATATATTTATTTTATACATATATATATATTTTTTTCCTTGTGAGGATTCTATTCAAGTATTATGCCCACATTTATAGCATTGTCTGTTTTTGGTATTGAGTTATCAGTGTTCTTTATGTGTTCTATATAGAAGACCATTGTCCAGGACACATTGCATATGTTTTCTTTCAATCTGTGACTTACTTGCTGTTATATTTTAAAGACAGATTTTTAATCTTTGGTAAACTATAATTTCTCATTCTTTGTGTATGTGACTAGTACTTTTTTATGTCTTGTCTAAACAAATCTTTGGTTACCCCAAGGTTATGAAGATTTTCTTCTGTGACTTTTATAGTTTTAATATTATATTTATAATTGTGATATATTGCAAATTGCTTATGAGACAGGAGTTAAGATTTACTTTTTGCCATAGCTATCCAATTGTTACTCTAGACATTGGTTAAAGGACCCTTCCTACCTATTGATTGCTTTGGTTGCTTTCAACTAACCATATATGAGTGTAGCTCAATTTCAGCACTCTCTAATGCATTCCATTCATCTATATATCTAAATCCTTATGCTTTGGATAGTGTGGTATTAAGTCTTCATATGAAATGGTGTTGGTCCCCCAACTTTGTTATTCTTTTACCAAATTGTTTTGCTATTCCAGATTCTCTGCATTTCCACATAAATTTTAGAATCAACTTGTCAGTTTCTACAAAAAAGATGTTCAGGATTGTGTTGATTCAGTAGGTTAATTTGGAGAAGGCATATTGACATTTTAACAGTATTGAGTCTTCTACTCCATAAACCTTATATGTATATATCTATTTTTTAAGTCCTCTTTGACTTTTATAGATTTTATTGTATGGGATTTGTATGCATCTTACTAAATTTATCCCTACTATCCCTATATCCATTTTAATTGCTAATATGTAGAGAAAAATAGATTTTTATGTTGACTTAGTATCCTGCAACATTGCTTGATTTGCTTATTAATGATAGTAATTTTATTTATATAGGATAAATCAGAATTCACTTTATACAGCCATGTAATCTGCAAATAAAACAATTTTTATTCTTCCTTTGCAAACTGTAGACCCTTTATTTACTTTACTTTCCTGATTGCACTGCCTAGGACCTCTGGTAGAATATTGAATAGTAGTAGTAAAAGTTGATGTTCTGGCTTTGTTCTCTATTTTAAGGGAAAGCAGTTAGGTTTTTGCCATTAAGTGTGATATTAGCTATACTTTTATTGTTGTTGTTGTTATTCAATATAGTCTTACATATTGGAGGGAATCGTTGTTACATATTCATGCATCCATGCATATTGACAAAGTAAATTAAGCCCGATCCTAGTCCAAGATCTCCCTGCTTCGTCTATTCGCCAATCTCATGTGTCCTCTGTAAATCCCATGCTATAGACAGAAATGAGTATATACATATATATTAATTTTTTGTATTTATGAGGTTTCTCTGCCTGTCTAGATATCCTTTTTAAGTTGATAAATTTCCCTTTATTTCTGTCTTACTGAGAATTTTTATCATGAATGAATGTTGAGTGTCAAAATTTTTCCATATTCTGTTAATGTATTGAATTACATTAATTTTTTCAGAGAAGGACAATGAGAGAGAGAGAGAGAGAGAATATCAATTTTTTAAGAGAGAAAGACAGAGAGAGAGAGACAGAGAGAATTCATTTTGATTGAGTTTTTCACATGGCTTTCATTACTGCAACATTTAGTTGTGTACGTGGGTACTGTGGTTTGAACCCGTGTACTTGCGCATACCAGGCAAGCGCCATAACCATTGGAGCCACCACACCAGGCCTAAGAATATCAATTTTTTATTGAGTTTTTCACATGGCTTTCGTTGCTCAGATATTTAGTTGTGTACATGGGTGCTGGTGTTTGAACCTGTGTACTAGCGCAAGCCAGGCAAACGCTGTAACCGCCAAGCCCACCGCTTCAGCCCCCTACATTAATTTTCTAATGTAGAATCAACAGTATCCCTAAAATATACCCCAGTTGGCCTTATTTTTGCATAGATTGCTGGATTTGGTTTCCTAATATTTGACTGAAGATTTTTCTATCTATGATTTATATATCCTTCATCTAATGAAGGATATTGTTCTATAATTATTTTTTCTTATATCTTTGTCAGGTTTTGGAATCAGAGTAATACTGTCCTCATAAATGTTCCCTCCTCATTTTTTTCTGAGAGAGATTGTGTGGGATTGGTATTATTTATTCCTTACATGTTTTCTATAATTCCCAATAAAACCATGTGGACATGAAAAAGTTTTAAATTATAGATTCAGCATCTTTGATAGATAAAGTAATCTATTTGCACATTCTGCTTCTTCCTGTGTCAGTTCTGTTATGCTTGAGACAGGGTCTTACTCTCTGTTGTCCAGGCTGTTCTCAAACTTGAGTGGCTTGAGTATCCTGCTGCCATAGCCTCCAAGGAGCTGAGACTGCAGGTGTGCACCACCATGCCCAGCTTCCTGTATCAGGTTTTATAATTTCTCTTAAGCACTCTATTTTACCTAAGTTATTAAGCTCATTTATTAGAACCTTCCCATGTGCTGATTGCCTTCCTATTTTCTTTATTATTATGAAATTGAGCCTTTTTTATTTGCTGCTTTTTTTTTTTTTTAAGAAAGAGGGACAGTGAGAGAGAGAGAAGCAATTTTTATTTAGTTTTTCATGTGGCTTTCGTTGCTCTGACACTTTGTTGTGTACGTGGTGCTGAGGTCTGAACTCGCATACTCTTGCATGCCAGGCAAGCGCCATAACCTCCGAGCCACTGCTCCAGCCCCTCTTTGCTGCTGTTTTGATAGTTTTTCTAGATGGATGTGGAGCACTCCGCTTCCCACTTCCCTGCTGTCCGGGCATTCTATCTCGGTCTTACATGGTAGTCTCTAATGTTCCTGGCTGCTGAGCTCATGCTGCCACTTATTGGCTTGTGAGCCTGGGTAAATTGTTTAACCTTTCAGTATGCCAGGTTTTATGATAGAGAAGACAGTAGTCCCTGCTTCATAGGCTCCTGAATTGTTACATACAGAGCCCTTCAGATAACCTACAGCAGAATAAACCCTGAGTAACTGCTTTGTGTCGTCGTTAGCGGCGGCCTAGTTGTGGTGCTCACTCACACTGCTCAGCTCTGAGTTCTCCGTGTGTTGCCATAGTGCTGTGGTGGGTGTCCCAGCTTAGGGCTCCTGCTCCTGGTGTGTTGTGAGTCTCTCCTAGGGGAAGCCCACCTGCATTCTAGACTGCATAGAGCAACCAGGTTACCGCACCCCACTGGATGTCTCATTGTTTTTCATCATTTTTCCAAGCTGATGGGCAGCTAAGTATTGATAATGCACTTTAAACCCTTGCTTATGGAGCAGCAATAGTAATGACCAAATTAAAAATTAAATTTGTGTTAAGAATTATTAATACTCTTGAACTGTGGAGCCGCTGGCCTTGCTCATGAGAACTATGCTGATGAAGAGAGGCAGACCCTCTGAGAAGCCGGGGCCATCTGTGGTGGTGGAAGAGTTAGAACTAATTGCTGACCTGGAGTTCAGGCCTCCTGTTGTGGATGAGACCTCGCCAACCCCCACCATCCAAAATTAAGCCTGCCTGATGCACAAAACCCTCTGCCTGGGAGGGCTAAGCAGGAGTAGAAGTGTTGGTGGGCACTAGCAGGAGGCCCTCAGCTGCTTCCAGGGTCCATCTAGCCTCTCAGCCCACTGGTGCTCTGCTGAGTTTCCTCCCACAAGTCATTTTTCAACTATGGTCCATAGGTAAACGCTGCCATGGCTGTCTAGAACCTTGACCCACTGTCAGCAAGCCCTTTCCCTCAACCCTCAGCCTTTTCCCAGAAGACCTTCTGCCTGTTGGTCCCCTTGCCAGGAGTCACCTGTGCCTTGCTCACTGAAGATGCCAGTTTTGGTACACTCCGCATTCTAGAGAAGTGCATTGGGCTGATTGGGTTGAGGTGGAATCTGAGCACAGGCCCGGTCCTCTTCACTCCTAAGGGTTTTGTGGCTACCAATAGAGTGGAACAAAAGGAAAAAAAAACAAATAAAAACAAAAACCCAGCATGGCGGATGGGACAGAGAGAAAAGAGAAGTGCTGCAGCAGGTGGGAGTAGCATGGTCACTTGATGGCCTTAGGGCCAGTTTGTCCACCTTTCACTGAACAGTGCTACCGCTCTGCTCTCCTGTGTTTGTTCTACCCAATTCCACTTCAGTCAAGGGCTCAGAGACCTTGCCTCACCGATGTAAATACATTGTTCAGAAGCTCGCAGCATATGAAAAGTTGATTTAAGGTAAATGGGAAATCGAACGCTCTGTCTCTTCATTTGATGTTAATGCAATTCATAATTTATAGGAGAACTCATGGGAATATTTTCTATGTGGAAATATTTTCAGAATATTTTATTGATATAGAAAATAAAAGGAGGGTGTAGAGGAATTTTGTGAAAATCAAATTATTTCAAGTTAAATTAAAAAGCTTTGCAGGGCTACATGATTTAGCTCTAAGAACATCTTGCTAAGAAGGGAAAAATAGGAATCCTGATATCTTTGTTGAACTTCCTTAGAACAGATTTTTACAGTGTGTCTGTCTCACATCTTTAAGGAGGTTCATCTGTGAAATGCTGTTAAGAATTTTGTCACACAGTCATCTTCATTGTAAGGGATTTCTTGAGAAGAACTCCAGAGTCAGCATTTATAACAAGTCTCCAGAGTTTGAGTATTTCTACTTTACAAATAAGAAAATCATACATAGCGTAGTGGGCATATGTTGTTATCTCCCTTTTATAGGGAGTAAGCTGGGGACAATGTAAGAGTCCTGATCCTTCTTCCAGGGTTTGCTCAGTCCCTTCTCTGTTGCCAGCAGATCAGTGTCACTCAATGGAAGGAGACAGAGAGACTAAAGTGATTATTCCAAGATCCCACAAAAACTTCAATGGGATTAGGCATTGGGGGCCTTGTATACTGGTCGATAGATCATTAGCTGTTGAGGCTCAGGTGTATCATCACAAGGTGTTCCCTACAGCACTGAGCACTTCAAGTCACTCTACCTCAGTCAAAACATGCTCATTTGTTTTCCACCTGGTGCTGATATCCTCCTTGTAGTTCATTTTATTTAGAATGTAATTTGTAGTCTAGTAATGAAAAACAAAAAGTATGTGGTGAACTCGGAGCCAATAGGAAACACATCTGTTCTAAAGCTAGACATGAACACATTTTTACAATAAGATGTAGCTGTCACAGTTAACTCTGATATGTGCAGATAACAATCTGCTAACAGGTATTTCATGTGCTAAGTTATTAATCATGGTGTCAAGTACAGTTCTGTAGACTTTTCATCTCCTCATTCTTTCTAAATTTATTTCAAAGCATGATCAAAGCTTTACTCTTCATTAGATTAGCATTAGCTAATTTAGATTTTGGCAACTGTTATCCTAGTTCCTATTATACACCATCCATAAGTTGAGATAATGATGGTTCCAAAACATGTCAGTTTATAGAATGGGTGCATTGTCATGGTACGTTACAAATGGCTCTGGAGCAAGATTTATAAGTAACAAATACTAGAAAGCTTTAAGTGTAAGGAACATATACCTACTGTGTTTCATTTGTAAGAACACTGCTATCCACTTCCCGCATGACAACTACCAACTCTCCCCAAATCAAGTTGGTCCTACACCTTGCTTCATAGCTCAAGTATATTTGATTGTATTTCACTGATTTTTCACTTTTGTGACCTTTTCCCTATATGAGCACCCAATTGGTATATTATGTATCTTTTTCTTCCATCTTCTACTCATTTACTTAAATTGTTTTGTGTATGTTTTAATTTTTGAGCATGGTTTTGGGTTCTGAATCTCTAATTATATTTTCTCTCAGTATTATATTTATGTTTTCTGTGTTGCTGTATATAAATCTGGTTCATTGCTCCGTCTCATAGATTTCCATCTTCTGAATATACCAAAGTTGATTTGTCCGTTCTCCTTGGGATGGAACTAGGGTAACACTCTTTGCTGCCATAGCTGCAGCTATATAAGGATGCGCGGCGGTGAATTTGCTTCCTTGTTGAATGTGTCCAGGAGCTTACATGGGAGCACAGGGAGAAAATGCCCAGGTTTAGCAGGGTTTTAGCATCTTCGTGTTGAAACTCAGTATAATATAAAACTTTGCGAACCTTAGAGTATTCGTGTTTTATATAAAAGATGACATTCAAAAGTGCAGTTGAGATTACCATTAATTATCAACTGCAGTGTCTGAAGAGTCTATTTTTGTAGTGTCCTTTTCCTTTTCTCCTAATGACTCTGCAGGTGTTGGTTACTGCTGCACCTGCTGAGCACCGGGTTGCCAGGCAGGAGCCGCCAGAGTTATCTGAGGAGTAGGCAAAGCAACACATCAGGTGCTATTTAAAGAAATTAATCACTTCATCCCATAGCAGGTATAAGTAGTTTGTAAAAAATATTTATATTCCCTTTGCTTTTCTTCATCTTTATTTGTCTTAAAGAATTAATCCTGTTCCTGGTATACTTTGAACTTGGAAAAATAGCATTGCCTGGGGGATGTAACTTTGGAGAATAAATACGTACTGCCTCATGTGCCACAGGATGGATGGATATGTATAGATCCCACCTGTACATACGTACACATGTGCATGTATGTATGTATATGTATATATGCATGTGTTTATATATATTTTTTTCATTTTAGCATATGATCCAAAAAGAGAGAGAAAAGAGAAAAGTATGGAACCAATGTTTGGCTGATAATGTTTGAATATTTTGTAAACATGTCTTATTCAGATATTTTGCTTAAAATTCCTTGTCATTACAGTCTCGTCTAAGTTTATGTGGACTCCTTTGCTATATCTTTGTGTGCAAAAGTTTATTTTGTATTTCTTTTGTAACTTCCCCCAGTCCTCCCCTGCCTCACCCTCCAATTGCACCCAGCAAACACAGACAAAGCCTTAAGAAAGATGCTTCATTACTGAATCCATTACTGTCACAAGTCAGATTTCCTAGGATGCAAAATTTGAGATGGAGATAGGCATGTAGAGCTTTCATTAGAGAATCAACTCCTGATGAGAGATGGGAAGGGAGCCAGACTGAGCAGAGGGAGGAACTGGGCAGCAGTTCAGTGTCAGCAAAGACCTCAGCTGATGCCACAGGGAGCCCTGAGATTGGGCTGGCAGGCTCCTGTTCTCCAGCCTTCTGGACAAGTCACTGGGTTCAGGCTGCTTCAGAAGAAGGGGCAGCTGTGGTTGCGGAGGCTTCTTCAGCTGGAAAGTGTCTTTTAGTAGCGATTCCTGTGGCCAGGGTAGTAATTCCTGCAGGTCTGGTGGGGCCTCTGGTCCACATGTCCCTGCAGTCTCTAAATTCCCTATGCTCTGAGTCTCTTTTCAAGGTCTAACTCCTAAAACAACTGGTTCTATGAATGTTCTTAGGATTCATGAGCCTGAGTAATCTTGACATTATAAACTTCAAATTTGTGTTGTGATATACTTTGAAAATAGGGAGTTTCTTCCTACCAGATTGGCATTAACTTGAAGACTATCAGGATATCAGTACTATAGCCTGAGCAATAGAAAGGATACCTGGACTTGGCAGACACCTAACCCATGCATGGAGGTTCATCTGTGAATGTACTAGAAGTTAAAGAACTTATGACCAAAACGCAGTTTTTCACAACTGCCAATGTTTGATGGACGTGCTTTTTAACCTACTCTTCTATTACAACATAAAAAGGTGACATAAACGTTTACATCAGTATTTTCTAGTGTACAGAGTACTTTAGTTCTGGATTTGAACATTATGTTTGGGAATATTTTTTTCAAGTTTATTACTTAATTTTTAGAAATTTATATAAGAGTCCTTATTGATATTAGGAAATGCCCTGAGATGTATGATTCTGGCATCGTGAAAAAAGCAAGATAAAGGGGACTAAGGATATGGCATTCGCCTAACATGTGCAAGGCTTGGATTCGATCCTTAGCGCTGCAAAAATAGGAAGAAGAAAAAAGCAAGATATATAATCTGCATGGACTTCCAGATCATATGTACCATGCTTTAAGTTCCATTCATAAACATACAGACAAATATTTTTCTACTTGATTCTAAAAGCAATCATATAAACTAGTAGAACAAAAATCAATAGCTTTCCATTATACTGCCATTGAACAATTTGAGTTTGAAATTCAAAAAACAATATCATTTATCTTAGCACCAAAAAAGTATACTTAGGTATAAATCTTAAAAAGTGTATATGACTTTTAGATGAGGGAAACTACAGAACTCTAATGAAAGAAATTTTTAAAATAAATGAATAAATGGAGATATATTCCATGTTCATAGATAGGAGGATTCTGGTTAGGATGTTAGTTCTTCCAAACTTGATATTCACATTGAACACAACCTCAATCAAAATCTTAGCAAGTTATTTGGTAGATACATACAAATTGATTCTAAAGTTTATATGGAAGGACAAATGGCCCGGAGAAGCTGACACAATAGTGAAGAAAAGAGTCAGAGAACAGACACCGCCCACATTCAAGATTTACTGTAAAGCTACAGTCTTAAAGACAGTGTGGTATGGCAGAAGAATAGACCGATCAATGGAACAGAATAGCCCAGAAATAGATCCACTCAGAGAAGCAAGGGCAATCCAGTGGAAAAGGGAAGTCTTTTCAACAAAGGATGCTGGAACAGCTGGACCTCACATACAAAAAAAAAAAAAAAATGAATTCAGACAAACACAACCTTGTACCTTTTATAAAAATTAAAATGCATCAGAGACCTACATGTAAAATGCAAAACCATGTAACTTCTAGAAGATAACATAGGAGAAAATCTAGATGATTTAGAGTTTGGGCTTTTTAGATACAATTCCAGAAGCATGGGATTGATAAGTTGGACTTATTTAAAAATAAAAATTGCTCTTCAAAAGATGTTAAGAGAATGAAATGACAAACCACAGACTGAAAGAAAATATTTGCCAAAACATTTTTCTGGTAAAGGGTTTCTATTCAAAATAGCCAAAGACCTCTTAAAAATCATTAAAAAACAAACGACCCACAAACAGTCCAACAGTTTATTTATTGGTGATGGGAATAAAAAATGGTACAGCTACTTTGGAGGACAAGTTTGGTTTTTTAGAAAACAAAATAGATTCTTAACATGTGATCCAACGTCCATGCTTCTTGTATTTACCCAAATGAGTTAAAAACTTATGTCTACACGACACACAAAAATCAGCACTTAAATGTCTATAGCAACTTTGTTCATAATTGCAAAAATCTGTACATTCATACAGTGGGATATGATTCAATTTTAAGAACAAATAAAAGGGGCTGGAGCAGTGGCTCAGCGGTTATGACACTTACTGGCGTGCGTGAGGACACAGGTTTGAATCCCAGCACCACGTACACAACGAAGTCTTGAAGCATCGAAAGTCACATAAAAAACTAAATAAAATTGATTCTTTCTTTTTCTCTCTCACTGTCCCTCTCTCTTTTTAGAAAAAGAAGAAGAAACAAAGATCTGTATTATCCCTTACCTTTTAATCTATCTGAATCCTCATTTAAGGTGAATTTCTTG
>PVKS010009289.1:0-64585 GCA_004027875.1 Aplodontia rufa
TGTGGTCCTGATATTGCGGACATGTGATCCTCACAGCCGCGCTATGAGGCGGGGTGCCATTCTCTTCTCCGCTTCAGTAAATAAACCGAGGGAAGCTTTCCTCGCCTCACGGCAACAGGAGTCTTGCGCTCTACCTGCGTCCTTGCAGGTTTGCAGCAAAAACACCTCGGGTGAAAGGGAGCGTCCCTCACTTTGCCGGCCACGTTTCCCCGCGTGGAACGCGAGGACGACAATGATTTTACCTCGCGGGACCAACGGATGGCTCTGCATCTTGTAGTCCCGTGAGGGTGCGATGATTCATATTCCATTCTACAGAAGCGAAAGACAAGACCCAGAGACGCCCAGCACCTTGCTGCAATCCCACCACCGAGTGGTCCCGAGATCTAAGTCGCTGACTGCCGGGACACTGCCGCCGGCCACTCCAGCCAGCCTCACATCCGACACCCCCGACACCCGGGCCAAACCCACAATTTTAAAACCTAAGTTCAGTCATAGCAGTCTTTCCTCAACTCGTCCTCTGTCGTTCTGTTACTTCACCCCTCGCCACGCTCACCAAACTCCAGATGCCCCCATCTCCTTTACATGACTCAAATCAGTCAAATAAGGGAAATCCCTGCCTATCTCAGGGCGCCAACACCTGCTCTCCTCTTGGCCTGAAGTGCTGGCCTTGACCCTTCACTGCCCTGTTCATTCTCACCTTCTCCCTTGGAGAAATCGTCCCACCCCACCCACAGCAGCCCCTTCCCCATTTACCTTCCAGCACAAGGAGTTGATTTCCTCCCTAAAGCTCATGGAAATCTGAAACTGTAATTGCAGTCCTTTATGTGGCTGTCCTCCCCACTGTAAAGTAAACTCCCTGAGGCCTGAGACCTTAGGTGTCTTCCCCACAAATATATCCCCAGCGCTAGCACAATGCCACATATTAAACACATGCTAAAAAATGTGTGTCTAGGGAATAAATTGCCTCTTATTCCAGGCTTCACAAAGGAGTATCAGGTGCCCTTATCTCTCCAAATGAGTAGTGTGTCCTTTAAAAGTCCCCTACAATGTCAAAGACTTGTTTTGACAAATATAAATGCTCCTTGATAGGTAATGGAGTTATCCCAATAAGCCCATCATGAATGGAAAATCTTGTAAGTTGAAAATGCACAGATCCATCTGGCCTTCTGAACATCCTAGCTCAGCGACTGTCCACCCTAGAGTGTTGGTTAGTTCCCCTTGGGGCTGGGGCTGACGAAGCTACGGCTCATTTCTGCTGCCCAGCATTAAGAGGATTAGACAGCATATGGCTAGCCAAGGAAAGCCGCACATTCAAAATTCAAGTATCATTTCTGCTGACCGCATATCTCAGTTTTACCATTGAAGTGTCTAAAATCCTGGGGCTGGAGCAGTGGCTCAGCAGTTACAGCACTTGCCTGGCATGCTCAGGTACACAGGTTCAAACCCCAGCACCCACGTACACAGCTAACTGTCAGAGCAATGAAAGCCATGTGAAAAACTCAATAAAAATTGATTCTCTCTGTCTCTGTCTCTCTCTCTCACTGTCCTCTCTTAAAAAAAATATGGAGAATACATAAAAGAAAAAGCTGAAACAAAACACCACAACATAACTGCTTATTTCAAAGTGATAAGATTACAAACCACTTGTTCTATATTCTAATTTTCCATATTAAACAATAAACTGGGGGCTGGAGAGATGGCTCAGTGGTAGAGTGCTTGCCTGGCATGTGCGAGGTACCCCTAGTACCACACACACAACTAAGTGGAAGAAAAACAAAAACCTGATGAAAAAATAAGAAATTGACTATAAAAACAAAACAAAAAGCTCTATATTTTTTCTTTGAAAATCTTCAGCCTTCCCTTAGGGAATGACCTCAGAAGCCAGTTAAAATCACCTCCAAAGGGGCTGGAGTGGTGGCTCAGTGTATTGCACTTGCCTGGCATGTGTGAGGACCCGGGTTCAAACCCTAGCACTACATATACACTAAGTGTCGGAAAAATAAAAATCCAATGAAAAAATAAATTGATTCTTTCTCAAAAAATTAAAAAAATAAAAATAATACAAAGACAAAAGAGGGGGTGGTGGCTCAGCAGTTACGGCACTTGCCTGCCATGCATAAGGACCCAGATTTGAACCCCAGCACCACATACACAACTAAGTATCAGAGGATTGAAAACCAGATGAAAAACTAAATAAAACTGATCATCCCCTCTTTTTTCTTTTTAAAGAAAGAGGGGACAATGAGAAAAAAAGAGGGAAACAATTTTTATTTAGTTTTTCATGTGACCTTCATTCCTCAGAAACTTTGTTGTGTATGTGGTGCTGGGGTTTGAACTCATGCACTCACACATTCCAGGCAAGCACCATTAACCGCTAAGCCACCACTCCAGCCCCCTTCTCTCTCTTTAAAAAAGAAAAAGACAGAGCTGGAGCGGTGGCTCAGCAGTTATGGTGCTTGCCTGGCATGCGTGAGGACCCAAGTTTCAACCCCAACACTTACACAACTAAGTGTTGGAGCAACGAAGGCCACAGGAAAAACTAAATAAAACTGATTATGTCTTTAAAAAGAAAAGAAAAAGAAAGACATTTTAAAAGAATAAGATAGGGGCTGGAGTGGTGGCTCGGTGGTTGTGGTGCTTGCCGGGCATGTGTGAGTATGCAAGTTCAAATCCCAGCTCCACATACACAACAAAGTGTCCAAGGAATGAAAATCACATGAAAAATTAAATAAAGATTACTGCTCTCTCTCTCTGTCCCCTCTTTCTTTAAAAAAAAAAAAAGAATAAGATAATTCTAGAGTATTGACATTGAAACATTTCTATAACATGTGGTTAAGTAAAAAAGAGAAAGTTTATATAACAACATAAAAGATCCCACTTTTCTTTCTTTCTTTTTTTAAAATAGGGTCTTTGTCAAGTCTAAGCCACAACCCCTAAGCTCAGGCAATCTTCCCACTTTAGCCTCTGAGGAGCTGGGACTACAGGCTTATACTACCATGTCCAGCTCCATCTATATTTACTTTCTTTTTTTTTTTAAGAAAGAAGGAGAGAGAGGGAGAGGGAGAGAGAGAGGGAGAAAGAATCAATTTTCATTTAGTTTTTCACATGGCTTTCGTTGCTCTGACACTTAGTTGTGTATGTGGGTGCTGGGGTTCGAACCTGTGTACTCGCACATGCCGGGCAAGCACCATAATCTCCAAGCCACTGCTCTAGCCCCTTTATTTACTTTCACTTTGCTGGTGCGAGGGATTGACCCCTGAACCTAATACATGTTAAGCATGTTCCCTAGTACCGAGCTCCTCCATCCATGTTTTTCTATAAAATCCCAGGAACTATTACATGAATATGTGCACATTGAGTTATGCATTCAGTAAACATTTTGAGCACACAGTAGGTGCCAGGTGTCATTCTGTGGCCTGAGAATAGGCCAGAACCAAGACATTCCCTGACCTCAGGGAGCTGTCACTGGAAAGACAGACACAAATGTAACCATTTCAGCTTGGAGTATGTCCCCAGGTTAACAGGACAGCTCCCTGCAATAGTGGTCAGGGAAGGCCTCTGTGAAAAACCGACATTCAAGGTGCTCAGAACTGAAGGGGCTGGCCATGCAAAGAACTAGGCGGGACACATTCCAGGAAGAACAAAGGTCCTAGGACCAGAAGCAAGCTGAGCATATCTGAGGGCAGAAGAGACCAAATGTGACTGGAAAACATAAGAGGTCAGAGGTGAGGACAGGTCTCCTGGGCCTGGCAGAGGGGGGATTTTGGGGGTCAGATTTTAGTGCAATTTGAAGTCAACAGAGTTTTCAGCTGGATACTAGTGTCACCAGAATTTGGTTTATAAAATATATCACTCTGGCTGCTGGTGGATCATATAAATTTATACATCTATATGTAAATTTGTATACAGCTACATTATATTTTTATTTTATTTGGCAACAGGGATTGAGCCCAGGGTCATTTAACCACAGAGCCACATCCCCAGCCTTTTTAAAAACATTTTTTGATACAGGGTCTCACTAAGTTGCTCAGGGCCTTACCAAGATGCTGAGGCTGGCTTTGAACTTGCAATCCTGCCTCAGCCTCCCGGGTTGTTGTTGAGATTACAGACATGTGCTTGTAAATTGTGCATACGCTGGGCGCCTACTCACCAAATTCTTGCCAGTGTGTGATGGCAGATGACTGTAACCCTAGCAACTGTGGAGACTGAGGCAGGAGGATTGCAAGTTTGAGGCCAACCTGGGAAATTTAGCAAGAACCTGTCTCAAAGTAAAACAGAAAAGGCTGGGGAGGTAGCTCAGTAGTAGAGCACTTGCCTGGCATGTGAAAGATCCTAGATTGAAGCCAGCACCCACTGCACACTGCCCCCTCCCAATCTTAACGAGGGCAAAATGAGCGGAACCAAGAAGACTATACGTAGGGGGCATAAGAAAAGAGATGAAGAATGAAGGAAATGGAGAGGAGGGCAGCTCAACAGTAACACAGGTTTCTCCCAACCCACCAAAAGCTTGTTAAAATTCCCCTACAAGAGCCTGCTTTCAGCTAAAGCAAGTTACCTTCTATCCCCTCTCTGGCTGCTTCAATTATAACCAGGGAATCTTCCTGGGCAGAATTAATACTTATGTCTGTTTACCCACTAACGGGATAGAAAATTTGATATCATCAACCCAACTCATCATATTCCTTTAGAGTCTGGAAGGATCGATATGGCAGTTACCGGAAGCCACTCAGCTGGGCAGCAAACCCCCTACTCATGGAATCTACAGACTCAGGCCCTCATCTGAACCTATTGTCTCTGGCCCTTATCAGAGGATTCCCCACCCTACGGAGAAATTTAGCTTAATCCCCACCTACCAAAAAACCCAGTTTAACCACAAAACTCCACCTTGGCCTCCTCCCCCTCATTCCCTCTATGGGGGCCCAGCCTCCCCTGGGTCACCCCTCCACAGGTTTCTCTTGAATAAACCTGTGTTACTATTGAGCCACCACTCTCCTATTTCTTTCATTTTTTCATCTCTTTTCTTACAGGGAGAGAGAGCAAAATGGCATTTCTCTTATGTCCACACTGTTTGAGGTTTTTATTTTTTATTTTTTTGAGGGGGTACCAGGGAAGGGATTGAACCCAGGGGTGCTTAACCACTGAGCCACATCCCCAGCCTTCTTCATATTTCATTTTGTTTTGACACAGGTTCTCGCTAAGTTGCTGAGGCTGGCTTTGAGCTTGCGATCCTCCTGCCTCAGCCTCCCAAGCTTACAGGCGCGTGCCACTGCACCAGCTGTTTGAGTTTTTTTGTTTTTTTTTAATAAGAACAGATCCCTGTGTTGGGCTGGGGGTGTAACTCAGTGGTAGAGCCTAGTATGCAAGAGGCCCTGGGTACCACCCAGAGAAGCACAAAACAAAACTAGACTTGTGTATTCCTGAATAATTAATAGTCAACATGCCAAGGAAACTGTTTAGGGGGCGCCCCTCAGGTGGGAGATCAGGTCTCTCTTGGTGTTCCTCTTACCGGAAATTCCCTGTCCCTCCTTCACCTGGAGGTTCCTTCTCATTCTTCAAGATGGCAGCTCCAAGGTCACAGCCTCTCCTGGGGAGCACGAGCCCTGGCCTGCCTGTACTCCTACACTCCCTTCACAGGTCCAGTACTGGGCTTCTAATAATTAATTAATAATTAATAATTATCAATAATTATTAATAACTAATAGCTTCTCTTTTTTAAAGAGAGAGGGACAGTGAGAGAGAGAGAGAAAGAGAGAATCAATTTTATTTGGTTTTTCATGTGGCTTTTGTTGCGTATGTGGTGCTGGGGCTCGAACTCGCATCCTCGTGCATGCCAGGCAAGCACCGTAACCGCTGAGCCACGGCTCCAGCCCCTCCTAATATCTTAAGCAGTGCCCCTTAGAAGGCCAGAGCTCTCTTACCTCTTGGTGTATGTGCAGCACTTGGTTCCAGGCCAAGCACGGGGCAGTGCTCCATGCGTGTCTACAATGTTATCAGCGAAGCCTTGGCCCCTGTGGCTGGCCCTTACGCACCTCTTATTCTGAAGTGTGTCTGCTTGTACCTGGCACACAGAGCTCGCTCGTTTTCTGCCCGACCACGCGCTCCGTCCACACTTCAGGCACTGGCTGAGCAAGGGAATCTATCACCAAGTTAAAAGTCCAGATGAAGATGAAGGACCACCAGGTGTAGTCTAGTCTTGCATTTCCCAGTTTCTATGTAAGTGAAAACAGGTAAGCCGGGATAAAGTCTTCTAAGCTAGATTACATTTGATGAAAGTTGCCTTTTCCTCCCCCAACGAGGAGGAAAAGGTGCCATGCACCTGAGCAATAAAATACTCTGGAAGGTTCTACGGCGAAGCAGCCTGCTCAGTCCTCTGTTCCCCATGCTGCATGGGCTCAAGAATGCTTTTTCTGGGGCATCCCTACTAAGTCTCACAGAATAACAACATCACTTCTCCTGAGTGCCTACTGTGTGCCGTGTACTACACAGAGCACTTCTCACTGATTTTACTCTACAGATGAAGACAATGAGACCTGGGAAATTTCAATGACTTGCCCAGTGTCTCAGAGACATTCTCTAGAAGCCCGGGCATGGATCCGGGCAGTCCTGCGGCCTGCTGTACCTTGCTCTAAAACCCCGTTCTAAGCAGAGCCCCAGAACACAGCTGTGTGACTGGATCCAGGACACAGGGACCCAGGTAGTGAGAAGAGTTTAGAAGAGATGAAGTGCTAACACTGTTGTCCCTCAGCATCCACCCGGGATTAGTTCCAGACCCCTGCTCACTACAGGGACCACAATTCAGGGATGTTCAACTCCCCTTTGTAAAATGGCACAGCATTTGCATGTAAATTATATACATCTTTCTGTATATTTTCTACTGTCTCCAGATTCCAGCTGATACCTAATACAATGCTATGTAAATAGTTGCTGCTGTTTAGGGAATAATGACACAAAGAAAAAATCCGTAGGTGTTCAGCACGGATGCCAGCATCATAGTAAAATGGCTAGGGAGTCGGGGCCTCCGGCCCATTCAGTCACACCTAGATGCGGCCAGCAGAGTGATCGACAGGTATGCTGGGGCCTTCATATGCCAAAGACCATGAGGCTCACCTGTGGGAGCAACTCCTTCCTCCCAGAGGCAGAAAACCAAGAAGTGGGAGTAGAGGCAGGTGGGAACTAGCAAGAATTTGCCACCTGTTTTATGTAGATTTTAACCAATGAGGTTGGTGCTTTTCTCAAAGCCTGCTTTACGTGCATCTTAATCAAGGCTCAAACCCAAACCAATATAACCCCTGGCCTGACCTCCATTAGACGGTGTCCTGCTTCCAGGTGCCCCTCCGCCTTGCGGAGTCTCTGCTCTTCTTCCTAAATAAATCCTACTCCTTTTTACTCCTCCTTCCGTGGTTGTCCGTGGATTTTATTCTTCCAATTTGCGAGACAAGGACCCAGAAGATGGGTGCCGAATTCCTGGGGTGAATTTCCACCACACCAAGAGCTGCAACACACCTCTCAGCAGTAGCAGGGGAAATCCCAGCTCTCAGCTGGGCAGCTGCTAACACTATTTGGGCTGCAGAGATCTGCAACCAGCCCAGATTCCCAGTTTTAACTGGGAAGAGCTGCAAACACCGAAAACAGGTTACTTTGGCCACAGAATTCTGTAGCCAGCCCAACTTCATCTGCCAGCAGGAGCAGAGAATCCGGCCTCATCTCAAAAAGCCCGCATCAACAGGTGTTATAGTTTGGATGTAAATGTCCCCCAAAGGCCCCTGTATTGAAGGCTTGGTCCCTAGCACTATTGGGAGATGGTGGAACTTTTAAAAGGTGGAGCCTAGTGAAAGAGGCTCCCTGGGGGAGCTCCCTGGGAATGTGGCCTTGAAGGAAGTATTGGGACCCTACCCGCTTCCTGTCTCTCTTTGCTTCCAGGCCACCATGAGGTGAACGCATCTACCTTGCTACCTGTTCTTCCACTGAGCCATAATCTATGATATACTGTGCCAGCAGAGGCCCAAAGCAACAAGGCCAGTTGACCATATACTGAAGCCTTTGAAACTGTGAACCAAAATAAACCTCTTCACTTATTAAGCTGATTATCTCAGGTAATTTGTTAAAGTACTCCAATGCTGACTAACATAATAGGCCTAGCTACATAGTACATGTTTAGAAACAGTGAACCCTGGGGCTGGAGCAGTGGCTCAGTGGTTGGAGTACTTGCTTGGCATGCATGAGGACCTAGGTTCAAACCCCAGCACCATACACACAATTAAGTGTTGGAGAAACAAAGGCCAAATAAGAAAACAAAAAGTGATTCTCTCTTTCTCTTTCTTTCTCTCCCACTCTCCCTCTTGCTCACTCTATCCCTCTCTCTCTCTTAAAAAAAAAACAGAAAGAAAGAAAAAGTGAACTCATAGATGTGGAAGGCCAATTATACACACATTCTCTGTCTTCCCAGGCTCCTGCCACATAACTGCTATAAATCAAGTTCATATCATAAAACACATACTATTCTGCAGGACTGGGACTCAAGTCCAAAGATAAATTACTGAACAAATTAGTTCTACAATTCAACTCAAACTCCTACCATTTTGTGTTTCTCTGATGCCTGGATATCACAGAAGAATTTTTTAAACTGACAATATCTAGAGGCATTTGTAGGACACACAATGAAGGCTAAATCATACTTTATGCTTGACTGCTAAATTATAGCCAATAAAAATTATCTGGGTCTGGGCTGGAGCGGTGGCTCAGTGGTTAAGGTGCTTGCCTGGCATGCACAAGGATGTGGGTTCGAACCCCAGCACCACGTACACAAGGAGTGTTGGAGCAACAAAAGCCACATGAAAAACTAAATAAAATTGATTCTCTCTTTCTCTCTCTCTTACTGTCTCTCTTTTTAAAAAAAGGTATCTGGGTCTAGGGGCTAGAGCAGTGGTTCAGTGGTTGGAGCACTTGCCTGGCATGCGTGAGGACTGAGGTTCGAATCCCAGCACTACATACATGACTAAGTCTCTTTTTCTCACTCACTCACTTCTCTCTCCCTTTAAAAAAAAAATTGGCAGAGTGCTTGCTTAGCACACACAAGGCCCTGAGTTCGGTCCTCAGCCCTGAAAAAAAAAGAAGAAAAAAAATTGTCTGGGGGCTGGAGCGGGAGCTCAGTGGTTATGGCACTTGCCTGGCAGGCGTGAGGATGTGGTTTCAAACCCCAGCACCCACGTACACAACAAAGTGTCAGAGCAACAAAATCCATGTGAAAAATTCAATAAAAATTGATTCTCTCTCTCTCTCTCTCTTTCTCTCTCTCTCACTGTCCTTCTCTCTTTAAAAAAATTATCTGGGTCTAGAAGTTAACAGTTATATTTATGATCAATTGATTTTCATTCATTCATTCATTTATTTTGTGTGGGTGGTTCTAGGTCTTGAACTCAGGGCCCTGCATGTTCAAGGCAAGTGCTCTACCACTGAGCTATAACCCAAGCTCAGATCAACCAATTTTAAATAAGGGTAGCAAGAAAACTCAATGTCTTTTCATTAACACATTAATTGAAATAATAGTCCCTTCAACAAATGGATAGCCACACTGAAAAGAACGAAGCTGGATCCCTGCCTTACATCGTACACAAAAATTAAAATGGATTGTGGACCTGGATTCTAAAAGCAGAAGTGAAAACTCTTAAAGAAAACATATCAGCAAATCTTGGTAACCCTGGATTAGGCAATGACTTCTTAGATACGACACCAACATACCAGCGACAAGAAAACAAATCAATAACTTGGTCCACTTCAAAATGAAAAACTTTCTGCTTCAAAGGACACGGTTACAAATGAGAGGATCTACTTGTAAATCACATATCTGCTAAGGGACTTGTATCTGGAATATACAAAGAATTCTTATGAGTGAAGCTATAAAAATAAAAGATTAAGTAAGCTGGGTATGGTGGCGTACACCTGTAATCCCAGCTACCTGGGAGGCTAAGGCAGGAAAATCGCAAGCTTGAAGTCCGCGTAGGTAACCTGTCTAAAAATTAAAAAAAAAAATTAAAGGACTAGGGGTATAGTTCAGATGTAGAGTGCTTGCCTAGCATGAGCAAGGCCCTGGACTTAATCCCCAGTACCACACACACACACACACACAAGACTAATTACCCAATTGAAAAAAATGAGCAAAGGATATTAATAAGCATTTCTTCAAAGGAAATATAAAAATGGCCAGTAGGCATGTGAAAACATATTCAACATTATTAGCCATCAGGGAAAAGCGACTCAAAACCACAATATCACTTTGCACCCACCAGGATGATGAAAATAAAAACGACAACGACAAGTGTTTATAAAGGTGGAGATAAACTGGTACCTCTCTTTTGTTTTGTTTTTAAAGAGAAGGAGAGAGTGAGAAAGAGAGTACCAATTTTATTTAGTTTTCCATGTGGCCTTTCTTTCTCCAACACTTAGTTGTGTATGTGGTGCTGGGGTTTGAACCTGGATCCTCCCGCATGCCAGGCAAGTGCTCCATCCGCTGAGCCACTGCTCCAGCTCCTATTGCGTTGCTGGTGGGAATGCAAAATGCACAGTTACTTAAGAACAGTTTGACAATTCCTCAAAATATTAACCACAGAATCACCCCACAACACAATAATTCTACTCTTAGGTATACGCTCAAAAGAAGTGAAAAACAGGTATTCAAACAAATACTTATGCGAACATTCACAGCAACACTAATCAAAAAAGCCAAAAGTTGGAAACAGCCCTGATATCCACGCACTGATGAATGGATAAATCAAATGTGATCTATCCATTCAACAGAATATTACTGAGCCATAAATGTGAATGAGTATTGATGTATGATACAACATGGAGGTACCTTGAAAACATTATGCCAAGTCAAAGAAGCCAGACCCCAAATACCACACAGTACACAATGCCACTTATATGAAATGTACAGAACAGGTGACTCTATAAGGATAGGAAGTAAATTAGTGTTTGACGGCGACTGCAGGAGGAGGGCAGGCCTGGGTAATGACTGGCTCTGGGTGTGGGTTTCTCCCTGGGGTGATGGAAACGTGCTGATACCTACGGTGGCAGTGGCAGTTCACAGCCATCAACTGGACTCTGCGTCCATGTTGTGTTTTTAACAGTTCTCAGGAAGCACAGCTGCTAACGGGTTTCAGGGGACGCATGTGATGATAGCCAAGGGACGCTGCAGCCACAAAATCTCTCATTTCACTAGAATGAAACACAAGTTTCCTTCTCCCTGAACCAAGTGAGGTCCTCCTTAACCTTTTCCCTGAGCACGCAGCACACCTAGAATCATCTTCCCTGTGCGCTCAACGCCTGCTCTGGTCCACTTCGAGCCCCGGAAGGGCAAGGACCAGGCTTTGCTGCTGCTGGTCCACAACAGTTTCTACCAGGTTCTGCAACAAGCAAGCAGGCTGGGCCCAAGCTGTGAGGGTCTCACCAGGGGGGAAGACAAACTTACTTTTGTAGGTTGGCCATCTGCTTCACAGCTTCCACAGCTCCCGGCAGAGGCTCAAGTTCAAAGAAAAAATTCTTGGACTCCCAGATGCTGATGGCCTTCTCCTGAAAAGTCAAGAGAAGCAGGTTACCTCCATGTCCTCAGCATCTTGGTGCCCTCGCCTGGGAAGGGCTGCTGAGAAGAAGGGAGGCTTCCACCTTCCCCTTGGACGTATTTCAAGGGGGAAGCACATGGAGTGTGTGCGCTCTGCTCCCGTTCCAGGAAGGTGTGACTTGTGTGAGGACCCAGCAGGGACCAGCTAAGGTGTCGGGGCCATGACTTCCTACACCAGCTCTGGGGCGAGGCACCTTGTGCCCCTTGGGGACTAAGATCCGCTGTCTCAAACCACACGTGTGACTTGAAGGGCTAGAAGCACTGTGGAAGCCGGAGGGTAAACCTGGCCTTCTGAGGGTGCAGTCATTAGATTTGAGAGCTGGAAAATCTCAAAGATCCTTAAGGGCACTGCTGAGCCGGGAGGGACAGGGAAGGGTAGCAAGGTTAAAGGACTACTGGTGAAAGGCTCCTCCTGCCAACCAGAACTGCTTTGCTTTTACCTACTTTATGTGTTGAGGTGCCAACAATAGCTTTTTAAAAAAAGAAAAAAAGAAAAAAAGATTGTACTGCTTTTAATGTTTGAAAGCAAAAAATCCAGACCTTCACTTTATGTACGAGAAAACCAAGGCTCAGAATGGGCAAGATATCTGCCTGATATCACACAGCAAAACAGTGACCTAGCTGGGAGCAGAATACCCATCTCTCCCCGCTTCCAGGTTAGCAACTTTCCACCTTTTGCTGCTAGGCCAAAACTCAAATTTCAAAAGGCAGCACCTTTTCTGGGGCCAGGCAAGGGGAAAATGATAAATCTCAGCCTCTGAGAAGCAAAATACCTAAAACCAGTGTGCAGTTCAGAAGTACCTCTGCCTGTAAGAGATCAGACAAGCAGTACTCTTATAAACTACCCAGTGCTAAGCAAATGTATGCTTATTGCTGAGTATGTCCCCTTGTTTGATATTCACAATGCACAAGAGCCCAGGATTGCTGTCCCCAATTTACAGATATGGGTGATTTTGTTCAAGGACCCTTAGGGGTGACACATGGAGACAGTCTGAATGCATGAAGTTGGAAAGCCCTGGCCCTTTCCATGTGACCTGAGTTGACCACCTCCAGTCAATAAGCCCCTCCCCTTATCCACAGAATGAAGACAGGAGCTCATCCCTTTCTTACATGGTCTTTATGAGGATTTAACAGATACACAGCCCCCAGCACCAAGTCTCGAATGTAATGAGTTTCTCAGCATCCCTTCCCTGACACTAACTGTGGGAAGACACTGGTCAAGGTGATTGCCCTCTCTGGGCTCAATGTATCTGTCCTAACTGTCCGAGATTCTAAGTCAGTGTAAAAGAGCTTTCCTCTCCATCTCTGCCCTGCTTACCTACAAGAGTACTGGGAAGATCAATGCGAACATAGATAGAAGAGTGCGGTTGGCCCTTCATGTCCATAGGTTTCACATACAAAGATTTTTTTTTGTTTATTAACAAATTTAAAGTGGAATAGAGGGGCTGGAGCGGTGGTTCGGTGGTTACGGTGCTTGCCTGGCATGCACGAGTACACAAGTTCAAACCCCAGCACCCGCGTACACACCTGAGTGTCGGAGCAATGAAGACCATGTGAAAAACTCAATAAAAATTGATTCTCTCTCTCTCTCTCTCTCACTGTCCTTCTCTCTTAAAAAAAAGTGGAATGGAGACATGATTTTTTTCCTGTCTTTTTAACCCGTAGTTATTTTTTATATTAGTTTCTTGTGGATGTACACAATGGTGAGCTCCACTGAGGCATGTTCACATATGTTCATAGGCATGTTATATCAAATTCATTCCACTGTTTATCCTTATCTCCTCCCTCCTCCTTTCTCTTCATTCTCCTTTGTAAATTCCACTGATCTTATTTCTATTTCTCCCCCTGCCCCCTGGCACCTTATTTTGGATTAGCTTCCATACAACAGAGAAAACATTCAACTTTTGGCTTTTGGGGACTGGCTAATTTGATTTAGCCTGATAGTCTTCAGATCCATCCATTTGCTGGCAAATGTCATGAAGTCATCCTTCTTTATGGCTGAGTAATACTCCATTGTGTATACAGACTACATTTGCTTTATCCATTCATCTGTGGAAGGGCACCTCAGTGGGCTCTGTAGCTTAGTCATTGCATACAAAGATTCAATAACCCAAAGATAGAAAATACCTGGGGAAAAACACTGTCTACACTAAACATTATGGACATTCTTCCTTATCATTATTCCCTGAACAGTGGAGGATAGCAACTATTTACATCATATCAGGCCTTATAAGTCAACTAAACATGACTTAAAGTACATGGGATGTGGGTAGGTTACATGTAAATGCTATACCATTTTACATAACAGGCTTCAGCATCTGTGATTTTGATATCCAAGGGGAATCTTGGAACCAGTCCATTCTGGATACCAAGGGACTTGGTATCATCCATAACAGAGCACCTGCTCCTTCCCCATGAGCTCTGCTCCTTCACCTGTACTTGGAAAATAGTAATTTGTCTCCTTAGACCTGGAGACTGGATCTACTATGCCCTTCAGAGTTGGATCAATACACTCTTAGGGGACAATAAGGTGTCCTGAATTCCAAAGTCAGTCACTTATCTATAAATGAACACCAAGAGCACACTGGTCTCTCACCGAGGCTACGAAATGACATGGGGATCCCTCTGGTTTGAAGTTTTCAAGGAGGTCTCAGTACCAGGAAAGGTAAAGATACCAAGCTCTGAAGTCCTGGTTTTGAGGTAGAAGAGAAACTAAATGAAAGATAGGCAGAAAGGAGACAGGAGAAAAGGAAAAAACAGACTGCAGCTTTAACCCTAAAAGCACTACGATCAGAGACTTACACATTTATTCCCTAGGCTGTCCTTCTCCTTCTTCTTCTTCTTCTTTTTTTTAAGAGAGAGAAAGAATCAGTTTTATTTAGTTTTCAAGTGGCTTTCCTTGCTCTGACCCTTTGTTATGTATGTGGTGCTGGGGTTGAACCCACGTCCAGGCAAGAGTGCTGTAACCGCACAGCAACTGCTCCAGCCCCTACAGGATTGTCCTTATTGGCCTGTCATCCCCAAATTCTTGAGAAATCTACAAATCTTAAAGTTATCATAAGTTCACTCATCTATGACAACTGCCTTGCTTAAATGCTTAGGAGCACTGTTAGTTAACTTACACAATGCATGTTTCAACTGTGCTTGGCAAAGGGAGATGTATTTTAAGAAATCAACAATATAGGCACATTCCAAATGTTATCTAGAAAGAAGAGACAATGTCAGCCTGAAGATCCTAGAAGACCAGACCAACATAAACATCTTGTGATTGCCAGGCAGACATCGTTCCCACATATCTTCCCATGCCCACTTCTCACAAAGTTTCCCTTAACAGAAGAGCCTGCAAGCTAAGCACAGCGGTGCATGCTGTAATCCTGGGACTCAAAAGGCTGAGGCAGGAGGTTCACAAGTTCAAAGCCAGTCTAGGCAAATCAGTGAGGCCCTGACTCAAAATAAATAAAAAGGGCTGGAGATGGAGCTCAGTGGTGAAGCACTGCTGGGTTCATTCCCAGGCACCATAAAAAGAAAGAGAGAGAGAAACCTGTGACCCAAAAAAGTGCTTCTCATTCCAGATAGCCCACATTCTGTTCTTCACCTTTCACTTTTTTTTTAAGAAAGAGGGAGAGGGGGAGAGGGAGAGGGAGAGGGAGGGAGAGAGAGAGAGAGAGAGAGAGAGAGAGAACCAACTTTATTTAGTTTTTCATGTGGCTTTTGTTGCTCTGACACTCCGTTGAGTACATGGTGCTAGGGTTAGAACCTGCAGACTTGTGCATGCCAGGCAATTGCTGTAACTGCTGAGCCACCGCTCCAGTCCCTCACCTTTCACTTTCTAATAGAAAAACCTGATGCGTCCTTAAATTCTTTTTTGCAATGTGTCAAGAGCCTCGAAGGTCCCCGTAGAGGCTCTGGAGAGACCACCTCTGACACCCTTATGGTGACAGTGAGAATAAAGAGAAATGATGCTTGAGTTCCTTCTTTGACACCTGGACCTCAAGCAGGCCCTTCCCCGTCCCAGTGCTTCACCATGGTAAGGTGCCCACCATGCTGTTCTGGGTTGATCCTGGGAAACATCCTTCCCTTTTCAGGATGCCCACACACCCTAAAACTGGAAGTGGAGGGCCCAAGTGGGAGAGGAGTGCAGCTCTGGCCTCCAAGTATATGATCATTTCCCCCCAAATTATTATGGAAAATACTAAAGTATTGTAGGGGTCCCTTGCTGAGGTCAGAAGATATGTCACTTGTTAGAGCAGGACAGACAATAGGACTTTGGGATGAGAAAAGCTAACTGTGCTTGGCAGGCAGACAGACTGGAGTTTGAATCCTGCCAAGGCCTCTTATTATCTGGTGACTTGGCCAAGTTTCCTAATCAGCAAAATGGAGATAAAAATGCCTACCTACAGAGGAGAGATGGCAGTGAACTTGGGCTGTTTATGCTGCTCATCAATCCCTCTGGCAGTGACCCTAGGTGTCCAATCAAGGGATGCCATAAAACTCCCAGCCTCTTTTGCATGGCAAAATCCTCTGTTCCTTTTACAAAACAGTTCAAATTGACAAACCACGCTCTTTGCAAAGTTCCCTGCCTGGACATGTCTGTCTATCGGTGATGGAAGTGGGTGGGGCACTCAGGTGTTCAGAAGGGCAGCACTGAAAGGGATCAGCCAGGAGGTGGGTCCCACCCCACTTTGACCACTGGTCTCCCTACATAACACCCTGAAAGTCACTGAACCTCTCTGGCTTTCCAGTATCATAGAAGCTATGCTTCCATGGAATAAGGCGAAAAAGAAGGGTAAAGACACCTGTCAAACTCATAGGTAGGAAGAAATAGCATTTGACTGAGAGGATTGAGCGAAGACTTACAAAATTTATAAGATTTAGTTCAAGCGAACTGAAACCAAATACACCAAAATTTGAAAAAAAAATTAGCTGAAGGTGGAGAGTTTAGGTATATCATTGCTAGAAGCCCCCGTGACAGCCAAGAGCTGCACCCTCATCCTTCCCAGGACCCTATTTTACGAGAGGACCACCCCCAGGCTAGGACGGTGACCTGCGCAAGGTCACTCGAGCTGCTGGACTCCAAAGCCCGCGCGCAAGGGGAGCGCCCGGCCCAGGGCTGGGAAGGGAGCCTCAGTTTCCCCGCCGGCGGCGAGCGCGGGGGTCCCCGGGGCGGGGAGGACGCCGAGAGGGACTGCGGTGGGGGATGCTCACGCTCAGCCCCGGCCGCAGGAGGCCGTACTGCTCCGACACCCAGAAGCCGCGCCGGTCCTCCAGGGCGATGAAGGGCAGATCGGGGAAGCGCGCGCGGAACTTCTTGAGGAAACCGCCCTCGAAGTCCGCCAGCACGCCGTCCATGTCCACCAGCACCCGCAGGGCGCGGCCGGCCTCCCGGCCAGCCGGCCCGCTACACGCCCGGCGCCGCTCCGCAGGGCCCGCCGCGCCGCGGGGCCGCCGCGCACACCGGCCGCCCAGCCGGATCATGGCCCTCGGCGGCCGCCCGCCGTGGGCGCCGCTGCCCGGGCCGCACCGCGCTGCCTGTGCCGGCCGCCGGACATGCCCGCAGCCGAGCAAAGCCCCGCCTCCCCGGGCGCGCTGGGGGCGCGGGGCACCTGCGGCGCGGGGCACCGGGCGCGGGGCGCGGGGCGCGAGCGCGCAGACTCTGGCCTCAAAGCGAGGCCGCGGTGCGCGCCCCAACCGGCAGCGAGGCCCCGCCTCCCTTAAAGGACCCAGCGCCCGGCGGAGGCGGGGCCGGAGGGGCGTGGCTTGGGGGGGACAGCTCAGGGTGCTGGGTGCCCCCGGGGACGTCCGCACTCCTGGGCTCCCCGCTCGCATCTTTTGGCAGCCGCGGGCCTGAGCGCCCTCTTCCCACTGCAGCAACGGAGGATGAAGGAGCCGTGCACGCAGATGGAACAGACCTGTGTCCTTAGACATTAATCGAGCACTTACTGTGTCACGCTGTGAACTTACACAAGGTTGCGGCCATCCTGGAACTTAGGTTCCAGAAGGGGAAGAAGGGGAGGCAGACATGAGGCACCCTGAAAGCCCTCTCTGCCTTTTGGCCAGTGTCTGAAAAGCGACTGATATTACAACAAGCACCGAGTGAACATCCCACAGCCTTACTAGAACCGGTATTTTCTTTTTTCTTTTACGTGGGTGCTGGGGTTTGAACCCGAGAACTTGCACATGCCAGGCAAGCGCCGTAACCGCCAAGCCACTGCTCCAGCCCCTAGAACCGGTATTTTCAAGTAAATATGTAAATAAATAATAAGTACCCCTAACATAAGTTGGGGTTTTTTTTTTTTAAAGAAAACCAGAAACCTTAGAAAGGAAGGAAGGAGGGAAGGAAGGAAGGAAGGAAGGAAGAAAAAGCAGTGATGGGTGATGCAGAAGTGCAGGATTGGCAAAGTGGTCAGCGAAGGCTTTTAGGAGGTGATGCTGGAGCACAGAAAGAATGATGAGAAAGAACCAGGGACCGGGGCTGGAGCGGTGGCTCAGCGGTTATGGCGCTTGCCCAGCATGCACAAGTACATGGGTTCAAACCCCAGCACCCACGCACACAACTAAGTGTCAGAGCAACGAAAGCCATGTGAAAAACTCAATAAAAATTGATTCTCTCTCTCTTTCTATGTCTGTGTCCTAAAAGAAAAGAAAAAAACTCCAGAGACAGCCAGATGCAATGGGCTGTGCCTGTACTCTCAGTGCTTAAGAAAGTCAAGGTAGAAGGACAGCCCAGGAGTCTGAGGCCAACCTGGAAACACAGTGAGACTCCCATCTTGAAGAATAGGAAGAGGGAGAGGGAGAAGGAGAGGAACAGGGAAAGGGAGAGGGAGAGGGAGAGAGACAGGAAGAAGGAATTAGGAAATCAGTCCCATTCTCAATATCCTCAAAAAGAATAAAATACTTGGGAATTAACCTAAAAAAGGAAGTCAAAGACCTCTACAATGAAAATTATCAGACATTGAAGAATGAAATCCAAGATGATCTGAGAAGATGGAAAGATGTTCCATGCTCTTGGTTAGGCAGAATTAATATAATAAAAATGGCCGTTCTGCCAAAAGCTCTATATAGATTCAATGTGTTCTCCATCAAGATACCAATGTCATTCTTTATAGATATAGAAAAAGCAATTCTCAAATTCATCTGGAACAATCAGAAACCCAGAATAGCTAAAACATTACTAAGCAAGAAAGACAAAACAGGTGGTTTTGCGATACCAGATCTAAAATTATACTATAGAGCTGTAGTAACAAAGACAGCATGGTACTGGTATCAAGATAGGAATGAAGACCAATGGAATAGAATAGAAGACCCTGAAACAAACCCACAAATCTTTAAGCATGTGATTTTTGACAAAGGGGGACAAAATATGACATGGAGGAGAGATAGCCTATTCAACAAATGGTGCTGGACAAACTGGTCAGCCACTTGCAGAAAGTTGAAATTAGACCCATATCGTTCTCCTTGCATGAGAATCAAATCAAAATGGATCAAGGAGCTAGGAATTAAACCAGCTACCTTGCAACTGCTGGAAGACAAATTAGGTCCAACACTCCAGCATTTGGGAGTAGGCAAAGACTTTCTCAACTTGTCTCTTAAAGTGAAAGAAGTAAAAAATCAGTAAATGGGATGTCACAAAGCTAAAAAGCTTTTGCACTGCCAAGGAAATGATTCAAATTGTCAAGAGGCTTCCTGCAGAATGGGAGAGAATCATGGCCTGTGACTCTTCTGACAGGGGCCTCATAACCAGAATCTACAAAATCCTCAAAAATCTCAACCTCAAAACACTAACAACCCAATCAATAAATGGGCCAATGAGCTAAATAGAAACTTCTCAATAGAGGATATTGATCAAGCCAATGAATTCATAAGAACGTGCTCTAAATCACTAGTAATCAGAAATGGAAATGAAAACTACATTAAGATTTCGCCTCACGCAAGTCAGATTGGCAAAAATGAAGAAAATAAACAATAATAGATGTTGGAGGGGTTGTGGAGAGATAGGAACACTAGCATACTATTGGTGGAACTACAAACTGGTACAGCCCCTCTGGAAAGCAGTGTGGAGAATCCTCAAAAAATTAGGGATGGGGGCTGGAGCAGTGGCTCAGTGGTTACGGCTCTTGCCTGGCATTTGCGAGTACGTGAGTTCGAACCCCAGCACCACATACACATGAAGTTCCTGAGGAATGAAGGTCACATGAAAAACTACATAAAAATTGCCTCTCTCTTTCTCTCTCTCTCTCTCTCTCTCTTAAAAAAAATTAGGGATGGAACCACCATATGATCCAGCAATCCCTCTTCTGGGTATTTTTCCAGGGGATTTAGAATCAGCACATTACAGTAACATAGCAAAATCCATGTTCATAGCAGCTCAATTTACAATAGCTAAATTATGGAACCAACCCAGATGCCCCTCACTGGATGAATGGATCCAAAAACTGTAGTACATATATACCATGGAGTTCTACTCAGCAGTTAGAAACAAAGATATTGCAACCTTTGAAGGTAAATGGATGGCTATGGAAGAAACCATGCTGAGTGAAGTCAGCCAAACCCAGAGAGTCAGGAGTTGAATGTCTTCAGTCGTCTGTGGAGGCTGGAGCTAGACCCTGGCCAGTGTGAAAGGTGGTCAACTCTCATGCATTAATCCCAGCAAAGGTGTAGTGACACACAACCTAGGGCATTCATAAAGATGTACCAGGAAGGAGCGGAGAGGGGGAAGGAGGGAGGAGTAAGGGTGGGAAATTAGGGCGGGCTCTAGGTAAATCTAATTTTCAGAATGTATACATATATTGTTTTGTTGGAAGCATTTTTGATTGTACAAAAACTAAATTTCTTAATAAAAAAGGAACAAAACAGAAACAAAATGAAAAAGGAGGAAAAAAAGAAAAAGAATAACAAAGTAAAAGGCCTGGAGCAAAGAATGAGGCCTGGGAATGAGGGCTCAGCATGGGGTGAGACGGTCAATGAAAGCTTAATTTCCTTCATATACTTATTTGGCAAATGCTAAACATTCTCTCTGCGCTTGGTGGTGGATATAAGTGATGAACAAAAAACTCGCCATCATGGAATGGGTACTTTTGTATTCTTCTAAAGCCTTGGGGAAGGAATGGTGGGGGTGGTATAGCCTAGAGTCAGAGGGACATTCAGGAGCCAGCAGGAAAACAGCATGACACAGTTGGGAATATATAGTCTGCAAGCTCACACTGTCCATGACCCAACGAGGTACATGGTAGGGCCGCAGGTACAAATGAGTATTTTAATGTTCCCTTCTGTATTGTAGTCCACGACCGTTGTTTTGTTCACTGATGTAGCCCCAATACCTAGGACAGTGTGTTCAATAAATCATTTAGACACAAGTTGAACATATGGTTTTTGAGGGCCTGAAACAGAACAAAGGGTGAAGACCAGCTCTGATTTATCCCTGCATCCTGAATGAATGGGTGAATGTGATTCCTGCAATAACCTTTCTGGTTACTTTTTTATATCTCCCCCACCCACATGACCCAACTGAGATTTCCCACCATGCTTCTCCACCCAGATATTCATTCTTTAGTTTCATCACTATGGTTTTTCTCCATAATTTTATTAGGAAAAATTTCAAACATATA
The DNA here is from genome assembly GCA_004027875.1 of Aplodontia rufa. NCBI lineage: Eukaryota > Metazoa > Chordata > Mammalia > Rodentia > Aplodontiidae > Aplodontia > Aplodontia rufa. The sequence continues at coordinate 21,223 of PVKS010009289.1, forward strand.
GAAAAGTCAAAAGGATTGGGCAAAGTGGATTCATATGCCCACCATCTCTACTGAGGTTTTCTATATTTGCTTTAATATCATTGAACATATCTATCCCTTGAACCCATTCATCAATCCATCTTATTCTTTGATGCTTTTTAAAGGAAGCTGTGGGTATCAGTATACTTCACCCCTAAACTCTTCAGCCTAGTTAGATTTAACTGAGTTTAATATATTTAAATAAAATTTATAAGCAAAATGCACAAACCTTAATTTTACCATTCTGCTATAGCTTAAATCTAGCATATCCCCAAAGGCCCATGTGCCAAAGATTTAGTCCCTAGCTTGGCACTGCTGGGAGGTGGTGAAACCTTTCAAAGGTCTCAGGTCATTGGGGGCATGGCCTTGCAGGGGATATTGGGACTCCATTCCTTCCTATCTCAATTTCCTCCTGCCATGAGGTGAACAGTTTTTTCTTCCACGCACTCCTATAGACCCAAAGCAATAGGGCTAATTGCTCATGAACTGAAAACCTTCAAAATCGTGAACCAAAATAAACCTTTCCTCTTTACAAGTCAATTGCCTTAGGTATTTTGTTACAGTAACAGAGAGCTGACTAATACACATTCCATGAATTTTTTTAAAGAGAGGGAGAAAGAAAAAGAGAGAGGGGAGGGGATTATTTTTATTTAGATCTTCATCTGGTTTTTGTTTTTTCTGACACTTGTGTATGTGGTGCTGGGGTTCAAACCTGGGTCCTCACACATGCCACCCAGCCACAGCTCAAGCCCCCACATTCCATGAATTTTAATAAATATATTCAACTATATGACCCACACTCTGTTAAGATATAGACCAGAACTATCTGGGGGATTGAAATGATCTGTGCTATCTGGAGCAGTGGCTCAGTGGTTGGAGCGCTTGCCTGGCATCTGCAAGGACCTGGGTTTGAACCCCAGCACCACATACACAACTAAGTGTTGGAGAAACAAAGACCAGATGACATGATCTGTGTCAACAGAGCAGCCACTCACCACATGAGGCTATTGAGTGCTTGAAATGTGGCTACTATGACAACTGAAATTTAATTTATTTAATTGTAAATCATTTAAATTTAACCCATGTGGCTGCTAGCCAGCATATCAAACACTGCAAATATAGGAAAGCTTCTTGGAAAGTTCCATCCTGAACCTTGCCCATCAGCCCCTTTTCCACTTGTTCTCATTTGTCTTTCATCAAAGTGAAGTTTTGATGCTCTACAGCTGTATGTCGAATCATATGCTATGTACTATTTTTATGACTGACATTCCATTCAGCATATTGCTTTTTGAGAAACATCCATATTGCTGCATGTGTTAGAAGCTTGTTTACTTTTTTGTTGAGTTCTTCATTGCATGAACATACCTCAGTTGTTTGCAGTTCTCCTACGGATGGACATTGGGCTGTTTCTAGTTTGGGTCTATTATATCTGTTATAATATAATATTATATTATATTATTTATCAGAATAAACCTGTTTGGGGCTGGAGTGGTGGCTCAGTGGTTACGGTGCTTGCCCAGAATGAGTGAATACACAGGTTCAAACCCCAGCACCAAGTACACAACCAAACATCAGAGCAACAGAAGCCATGAGAAAAACTCAATAAAAATTGATTCTCTCTGTCTCTCTCTCACTGTTCTTCTCTCTCTCTTAAAAAAAAAAAAAAGAATAAACCTGTTTGGGGGCTGGGGCGGTGGCTCAGCGGTTAAATTGCTTGCCTCGCATGCATGAGGACCTGAGTTCAAACCGCAGCACCACGTACACAGCGAAGTCTCAGAGCAATAAGAGACATATGAAAAACTAAATAAAATTGATTCTCTCTCTCTCTCTCTCTCTCACTCTCTCACTGTCCCTCTCTCTTTAAAAAAAATAAATAAACCTGTTTGGGAAAGTTGAGGTGGTTCAACAGTACAGCACTTGCCTGGCATATGCAAGGACCCGGGTTAGACCCCAGTACCATATCCACAACTAATGGAGGGGAAAAAAGCAGATTAAAAAATAAAATTAAGTCTCTCTCTTTTAAAAAGAAAGAATAAAGCTGTTTTAAACATCATTTTTTTTTAAAGAGAGAAGGACAGTGAGCGAGAGAATCAATTTTTTTTTAGTTTTTCACATGAATTTCGTTGCTCTGACACTTAGTTGTGTACATGGGTTGCTGGGGTTTGAACCCGTGTACTCGCGCATGTTGAGCAAGTGCTGTAACCACCAAGTCACCGCTCCAGCCTCTGTTTTAAACATTCTTATAAGTCTTTGAGTAGATGTATTTTTTTCCTCTTGAGTAAATGCTTGAGTGGGAGTGCTGAGTCACATAATAAGCATACATTTAGTTTTATAAGAAACTACTGTGCTTTTCTCCAAAGAGTGTGCGTGCACCATTTTAAACCCCTATGTTCATTATGTAAGAGCCAGGGCTGGTGCAGTGCGGCTCAGTGGTTGGAGCACTTGCCTTGCATGCACAAGGACCCAGGTTCAAACCCCAGCACCATGTATACAATGGAGGGTCAGAGAAACAAAGGCTAGATGGAGATATAAATAAAATTGATTATCTCTTTCTCTATCACTCCCCCCCTCTTTTTAAGGTGTGCACTTTTATTGAACTGGTCTCAAGTCAGTGTACAGTTCAGCCCTAGCTGCCTACATCTGTCAGCCCACTCCCAAATAGACCAAAAGCCTTCATATATCTCAAGTGGGGGGACAAAAAAGGGGCCACAATGGCTGACCATTCAAAATAAAACCAAATTTAAAAATATGAAGGCAAAGATTAAAAATGTGCATTACATAATTTACAGAAAAGCAATGCTGTCACCTCCCCTGTATGGACTCAGGTGATTTCCCTCCAGGAAATCAAGCGGGGCAGCTTTTTGGAGGGCAGGGGGCTTCCTGTAATAATGCAACTCACTATATTTGGAAGGACTATTTAAAAAAAAAAAAAAGAACAATGCACAAAGTCCTTAGCCATATTGTAGAACTTTGGGGATGCTCAGTCCAAGCAACTGCTGTCACCTTCACCGTTCCAGTTTTTAAATCCTGAGTCAAAAGTGTCAAAAAAAAAAAAAAAAAGAAAAGAAAAGAAAAAGAAAAAACAAAGCCATGCCAATCTCATCTTGTATTCTCAGCAAGTTATGTTTTGTCAGGAAAGGGTGTGACGCAGCTGTGTAAGTCCACCTAGAAGCATTTACGGTGGACAACGGAAGGGCCAAACTCATCGGACTCCTGCTTGCTGATCCACATCTGCTGGAAGGTGGACAGAGGCCAGCATGGAGCCGCCAAGCCACTCAGAGTACTTGAGCTCAGGAGGAGCAATTATCTGCAAAGAGGAGGTCACTGTGAGGACCTTGGATGTCGCAGCACTTCCTTTCTTGTGGGTCCCCACATTATAAAACAGACAATCACAGGAGCCCATCCTGATGGGACCAGGCCAGCTTGGGATGGGTAGACACTCACCTTGATCTTCCTCCTGCTGGGCGCCAGGGCTGTGATCGCCTTCTGCATCCTGTCGGCAATGCCTGGGTACACGGTGGTGCCACCAGACAGCACTGTGTTAGCAGAGAGGTCCTTGCGAATGTCAACGTCACACCTCATGGTGGAGTTGAAAGGGGTTTCATGGATGCCTCAGGATTCCATGCCAAGGAAGGAAGGCTGGAAAAGCACCTCGAGGCAGAGGAACCAATGGCGATCACCTGGCCATCAGGCAGCTCGTAGCTCTTCTCCAGGGAAGAACTGGAGGCTGCAGTGACATCTCCTGCTCCAAGTCCAGGGCAAGGTAGCATGGCTTCTCCTTGATGTCACACCTGATTTCCCGCTCAGCCGTGGTGGTGAAGCCCTAACCCTGCTGGGTCAGGATCTCCATGAGGTAGTCTGTCAGGTCCATGCCAGCCGAGTGCACACGCAGGATGGCGTGGGTGAGGGCATACCCCTCATAGATGGGCACAGTGTGGGTGACCCCATCACGGGAGTCCATCACAATGCAGATGGTAAGGTCAGAGGCATAGAGGGACAGCACGGCCTGCATGGCCACATACATGGCTGGGGTTTTGAAGGTCTCAACCATGATCGGGGTCATCTTTTCACAGTTGGCCTTGGGATTCAGGGGGGCCTCAGGGATTCAGGGGGTCAGCAGCACAGGGTGCTCCTCAGGGACCACACACAGCTCATTGAAGAAGGTCTGATGCCATAGCTTCTCCATGTCATGCCAGTTGGTGACAATGCTGTGCTCAATTGGGTATTTCAGAGGGAGGATGCCTCTCTTGCTCTGGGCTTCGTCATGTGCGTAGGAGTCCTTCAGGCCCATGCCCACCATCATGCCCTAGGGCCGCAGGCGCCCCACAATGGAGGGGAAGATGGCCCAGGGAGCATCATCACCCATGAAGCCAGTCTTGCACCAGCGGTATCATCACCCATGGTGAGCTGGGTGGCGGGTGTGGACGGGCAGCGGCAGAGCAGTGAGGGGACTGCTCACGGGGTGGACATAGTCCCAGCAGTCTCTCCCTCTCCCTCTCTTTTTAAATTTTTTTTAAATTTTTATTGAGCTTTTCACATGGCTTTCGTTGCTCTAACACTCAGTTGTGTATGTGGGTGCTGGGGTTTGATCTCACAGACTCGTGCATGCCAAGCAAGCACCGTAACCACCAAGCCACCATTCCAGCCCCTCTCCCTCTCTCTCTAAAAAAAAAAAAGTAGGAGTCCTGTTAGCTCAACACCTTCACCAAATTTGATGTTGCCAGATGTTTTAATTGGATCCATTCTGGGGAATGTGCATAGGTATCTCGTGGGGTTCTAGTCTTCTGCTTTTAGATGTAAATTGCACGGGGGGAAGATTAGCCTTACCAGCTTGTTCCCTGATACGTTCCTAGTGCTTCGAACAGTGCCTGACATATAGCATGTGTTTAATACACTCATTCAGGCATATATTAAACAAATAATTTTCCAGTGCCTTGAGCAGAACTGATGTTGATTCAATGATAGGTGAGAAGATTGAGACTGAGACTAGACTGTACCGTATTCAATGTAACTGATAATGAATGTCAGTCACGACTAACATGTGTCGATGACTGCTAAGGTGTTCACTGTTGAGACTCTTTCAATGAATTGTCTCATGTAAAGAAATCACAATGAAGAATACTTATATTTAATCCTTGTAAAGTATGGATAAAAACTGAAGCAAAGAGAGATGAATAGCTTGCTCCATGGTATAATTAAAAAAAATTCTATATTCCTCTCTTCAAGAGATGGATGTTGGGGCTCGAGCGGTGGCTCAGCGGTTTCGGCGCTTGCCTGGCAAGCAACAAGGACCTGGGTTCAAACTCCAGCACCATGTACACAGCTAAGTGTTGGAGCAACTAAAGCCATGTGAAAAACTCAATAAAGTTGTTTCTTTCTTTCTCAAAAAAAAAAAAGAGATGGATGTTAATTCCTCTCTCCTTCCATGCACGCTGGATTTAGGAGTTTTCTTCTAATGGATAGAATATGATGGAAGTGGTGTTGCATGACTTTTAAGACCATATCATTGCTGTGGTTTGGATGTCATATGTTCCCTCTGAAGGTCCAAGGGTTGGCGTCTTGGTCCCCAGGGAGGCAGTACTGAGAGGTGTCAGAACCTTTAAGAAGTGGGGCCTAGAGAGGTCCTTAGGTCATCCAGGACCTGCCCTCTAAATGGGTTAAGATAGTTCTTGTGTGACCCCTTGGTAGCTCTAGTGAGAGGGCTACAAACAGAACAAGCCTGGCCCCTGGCCCTCTCTCTGCTTCCTGGTTCAACTTGTGACCCCTTGCTACTTCATGTATCCAGTTATCACATGATGTCATCTGCTGCTTCACCAGAGGCTAAACTAACGGAACTGCTGGCTATGAACTTTGAACTTCTGAAACTGTGGGCCAAATAAATCTCAAGGGCTAAGAATATAAGTCAGCGATAGAATATTTGCCTGGCATGCACTAGGCCCTAGGTTCAATCCCCAGTACCGAAAAAAACTAAACAAATAAGTCTCTACTCTTCATAAGTAGTCTGCCCCAGGCATTTCATTAGGATAATGAAAAGCCGATCAACACAATCAGCAAGGACACTGTGGATCACCCGCTACCACCTCCACTCATACCGCCATGTTTTAAGGTCATTCAAGAGGCTCCAGATATGGAGAGGTGCTCATAGCGAGGAACTCAACCCTCTTGCCAACCACCACTGAGGAACTGAAACCTTCAGATTCTTTTTTTTTTTTTAAAAGAGATGACAGAGAGAGAGAGAGCGAGAGAGAGAGAGAATCAATTGTTATTGAGTTTTTCACATGGTTTTTGTTGCTCTGATACTTAGTTGTGTACGTGGGTGCTGGGGTTTGAACCTATGTACTTGCATGTGCTAGGCAAGTGCTGTAACTGTCGAGCCACCGCTCCAGCCCTGAAACCTTCAAATTCAATCACCATGTGATTGTGCCATGTTGGAAGCAGACCCTCCAGCTCCACCCAAGTTTTTGGCTGACTGCAACCTCTACCAACATCTTGAGTACAACAATTAGAGTCTGCAGCTCAGAACTACTCAACTAAGCTGCCCTCAGGTGACAACTCGGAAACTGATGGTAAATGTGTGCTATCCAGCATGGTGGCACATGCCTATAATGCCAACTACTTGGGAAGTTGAGGCAAGAGGATTGTAAGTTCAGGGCCAGCCCAAGCAACTTAGCAAGACTCTGCCTCAAAATAAAAAATAAAGAAGGGCTGGGGAGGGGCTGGAGCGGTGGCTCAGAGGTTTCGGCGCTTGCCTGGCAAGCACAAGGACCCGGGTTCAAACCCCAGCACCACGTACACAACTGAGTGTTGGAGCAACTAGGGCCATGTGAAAAACTCAATAAAGTTGTTTCTCTCTTTCTCTGTCTCTCTCACTGTCCCTCTCTCTTTAAAAAAAAAAAAAAAAAAAAGAAGGGCTGGGGATGTAGCTAAGTGGTAGAGCATTGGCCTGACATATGTGAAGTCCTGGGCTCAATGCCCACTATCGCAAAAATAAATGAATACAAACATACATGCATATATATGTACATATTGCTTGAAGTCTCTCAGTTTGGGAGCAATTTTTTATCCCATAGATAATGAACCATAGATTATGAGTTATGAGTTAGAACTGGGGTTCAAATCCAGACATGGGACTTAATAGCCACAAGGTTCAGGATGGTGCCTGTCCTTCATGGGATATCTCCATATGCCAGGCTCTGTGAAATGAGCTCCAGATATCAGTGGCTCTGATAGGGTGCTTGTGTCTCATCTTTGCACCGTAACTCAAGGGTAGAGGCCCTACAGCTGTCACCTCCCTGCTTTTTTTGATCCTGATTGTCTCTTACCAGTTACAACACTTATCTTAAAACATCCCTTGGATTTAATTTTCTCATTTGTTAAAACGGGCATGAGAGTGTCCCCTGTGTCATAAGTTCATTACAGAATTACATGAGTTTACATTTAAAATACTTATGGGGCTGGAGCGGTGGCTCAGCGGTTTCGACGCTTGCCTGGCAAGCACGAGGACCCGGGTTCAAACCCCAGCACCACGTACACAACTAAGTGTTGGAGCAATTAAGGCCATGTGAAAACCTAAATAAAGTTGTTTCTCTCTTTCTCTGTCTCTCTCACTGTCCCTCTCTCTTTAAAAAATACATAAATAAAAAATAAAATACTTAGAACTAGTTGGTCACAGTGGTGCACACCTGTAATCCCAGTGGCTTGGTGGGGAGGCTGAAGCAGGAGGATTGCAAGTTCAAAGTCAGCCTCAGCAATGTAGTGAAACACTAAGCAAATCAGTGAGAACCTCTCTCAAAATTTAAAAAAGTGTTGGGGTGGGGGCAGCTGGGATATGGTTCAGTGGTTAAGTGCCACTGGGCTGAATCCCTGGTGCCAAAAATAAATAAAATAAAATACCTAGAACTAAGCCATGCACATTCTAGGCCTTCAACAATATTTTTTTTTTCCAGGGGTGAGGACCGAACTCAGGGCCTTGCACGTGCTAGGCAAGTGCTCTGCCACTGAGCTCAATCCCCAACCCCTCAACAATATTCTTATTGCTTCACGTGTTGTTTTGTGTCAGCCACAATCACTCTCAGTGTGCAAAGCACTTGGTTTCACTGAATGTTCACAATGACCCTACAAGATTGATACCATAATTTCACAGGGTAAAATAGCCTCAGAGAGGTGCAATGACATCTCCCAGGTCATACGGCTGGTACCTAACGCAGCTGGCATACAAATCAAGCTGGAATGACTTCACACCAATGCTTCCTGTCTTACCACCTTCCAGTCTCTGTATTCACTTAGATTTTCTGCTAACTGGACAGAGAGCTCACATTTATCAAGGATCTACTGTGTGCCGGGTGCTGTTCTAAGAGCATACCATAAGCCCTTTTATTCATGCGCAAGTCAAAACAACGATTCTCACCTATAAATGTTTCCCTGGGTTCCTATTACAGAGAGTAGTGATGCAAAATTGTTGCTGAATTGAAAATAGCCAAAGGGTATAGAAGTTGATTGCAATGATGAAAAGGATTATTTTGCCCTTGGGTTATTCAGCTTTCCATTGCTACGACAAAATAACTGAGACCATCAACTTCAAGGAGCAAAGACATATTTTGGCTCACAGTTCCAGAGAGAAGGACAGTGAGAGAGAGAGAAAGAGAAGGAGATAGAGATAGAGATAGAGAATCAATTTTTATTGAGTTTTTTCACATGGCCGTCATTGCTCCGACACATACTTGTGTATGTGGGTGCTGGGGTTTTAACCCATGTCCTTGTGCATGCCGGGCAAGCGCCATAATTGCCAAGCCACTGCTGTAGCCTGGCTTCATTGTTTTTGTGGTACCACATTGTGGCAGAAGAGCCACAATGAGAAAATTTGCTCATCCCATGATTGCCAAGAAGTGGAGAATGAGGAACAGAAAGAGAGGAAGAAACTAGAGGCAAAACGTGGGTTTCTATTTCATGTCCCGAGTGACCTACTTCCTCCGAACAGGCCTCATCTTCTGAAGTTTCCACCAACTCCTAACAGCACCAGCAACACAGGAACAAGTTTTTAACAATGCGCCTTTGGAGAACATTCCAGGTGCAAGCCATAACATTCTGCTCCCAACCCCCAAAGGCAGGAGTCCATCTCACAATGCAAAATATATTCAGTCCATCTCTGAGTTTCCAAAGACTTAGCCATTCTAGAATTGTTCAGAAGCCCAACTGGACACAGTGATGCACACCTGCATGGGAGCCACTCAGGAGGCTGAGGCAGGAAGATCACAAGTCCCAGGCTTGCCTGGGCAACATAGTTAGAACCTATCTCAACATAAAATTAAAAAGCTGGAGATGTAGCTCAGTGCTAGGTTTGCTGACCATACCCAAAGCCTTGGTTTTGTTAAATCCCCAGCAGTGCAAACAAATAAACAAACAAACAAAAAATCCAAGGCTCTTCTCGGAGATTCAAGGCAAACTCTTAGATGTGAGCCCTTGTAAAATCAAAAAGGAATTTACAGACTTCCAACACCTACTGGCACAGGATAAGCATTTCCATTCCAAAAGGGAGGACTAAGAAAATAACATGTAAGTGGGCTGGAGCGGTGGCTCAGCGGTTTCGGCGCTTGCCTTGCAAGCATGAGGACCGGGGTTCAAACCCCAGCACCATGTACACAACTAAGTGTGTAGAGCAACTAAGTCCATGTGAAAAACTAAAGTTGTTTCTCCCTTTCTCTGTCTCTCTCACTGTCCCTCTCTCTTTAAAAAAAAAAAAAAATAACATGGAGGAATTGGACCAAAGTAAAACCAAACCCCGGCAGGGCAAGTTTTGTTTTCTACAGCTCCATTCTGGCATCCAGGGCACACCGTGGTATAACATGAGCACCAAAGGCCTTGAGCAGCCCCTCTCCTGTGGCCTTGCCAGCTGCAGCACACATGACCAACTCTCTTGGATTGGCTTTGGTAATTGCCTGTGGTTTTCCTCGACAGATGTTCTACAATCCTGGTATCTTCAACTTCCTGGGGTCCCTGCTGCAGCGTGGACTTCACTCGGATAACTTCACGCATGGCCTTCTCGAGGACTGCATGTGGGGACTTTGACCTGCCACACATGGCCGACCCTTCCAGGCTTTTCCTTCGAAATCTTGGTGGAAGCTTTCATGACCGCATACCTTTTGCATTATGCATGCCTGCATCCAGCGTGACATGAATGATGAAATTGTCTGCCACCAGCTCCAGTGGCAGCCTTGGACCACAGCTGTGGCAGACTCTGAGTGCCCGAATGGCTAAGCAGGGTGAAACGAATCCTGGGACAGCAATGTCCTTGGCAGGGCTTGTGGAAGTGGGATTCAGCCTGTGAGGGTTAGACACAGCCCCAAAGACCCACCTCCTCCAGCCACACCCTACCAGCATACAGTTCCAGTTAAGCCCTATTAGGGGATAACTCACTGTGAGTCACGGTTCTTATAACCCAATCATTTCACTCAGCCTTCTTGAATGGTCACACATGAGCTTTGGGGGACACCTCACATTCAAACCATAACAGGCACAAGTCTCTGCAGCAATCTCACCCTTCTTGCCCCAATCTTACACATGCTTCTTTTTTTAATCCAAACTGCAAGTATTTTAATTCTTCCACTGTTTTTCTGTAAAAATGGCTAAGAGCATTCAGCAATACCCATGCTGTAGCCTGAATGCTGTACTTCCTTGAAATGTCCTCCACTCGATAAACTAGTCCACCACTTTTATTTTTATTTTATTTTTTAAAGAGAGAACAGTGAGAGAAAGAGAGAGAGAGAGAGAGAGAGAATCAACTTTTATTGAGTTTTTCACATGGCTTTCGTTGCTCTGACACTTAGCTGTGTACATGGGTTCCTGGGGTTTGAACCTGTGTACTTGCCCATGCCAGGCAAGCGCCGTAACCTCCAAGCCACCGCTCCAGCCCTAGTCCATCACTTTTAAACTCAGCTTCTCATAAAGTCTCAGGGAATGAACAAAATGTAGATAAATTGTTTGCCAGAATGTAACACAAATATCTGCTCTTCCGATTCCAATCAGAATCCTCATTTCCCTCTGAAACCTCATTGGTACAAACATTACTGTCCATATTCCTATCTGCATCTTGGTCTCCTGAGCTCCCACCAGAACCACTCATTAATTTATTAAGTCCTAAGTTTCCAATTCTATGAATAGTTCATGAAATTGACACGTGTATTAGATGCATTGGATTGTAAATAATAATTTAGAGTTTATATATCATATTTATTAATACTAATTAATTTATAATAATTACTTCCTTATAATAAAATTACATTCTCTTAGTCTATTATATTCATATAATTACATTACATTTTGTATTCTATACTATATTGAAGATTTTTTATTTATTTTATTCAGAAATTTATTTGTTGAACAAACAAGCTTCTAATAAAATAATATAATGTATATAAATATTCTGAAAATTAGATTTATCCCCTAGAGCCCCTCCTAATTATCTACCCTTATCCCTCCACTCTCCTTCCCAATACATTTCTACTAATGCCTTAGGTTGTGTGTCACTACAGCTTTTCTGGGTTTAAAACGTGAAAGTTGACCTCCTTTCTCAATGGCCAGGGTCTAACTCCAGCCTCCACAGATGAATGGAGACATTCGACCTTCGGTTCTCTGGGTTAAGCTGACTTCACTCAGCATGATTTCTTCCATAGCCATCCATTTACCTTCAAAGGCTGCGATATCATTGTTTTTAACTGCTGAGTAGAACTCAATGGTATATATGTACCACAGTTTTTGGATCCATTCAGCCAGTGAGGGATATCCAGGTTGGATCTATAATTTAGCTATTGTAAATTGAGCTGCTTATATTGAAGATTTTATACTTGTTCCACTTCTGGAATAATGGGACAAAATTGATCAAGCCCCACTCAAAGCAGTCTAACTTTTTTCTAACCTGCTTTTCCAAACTTTCCCACAAACCTCAAAGGTTTCTGAACTTCATGGTCAGGTATAGTCACAGCAGTGGCCCGACTTCTCAGGACCACTTTTTCTCTGCTAGCTTTCCATCACTGTAACAAAATACCCAAGAAAATCAACTTAAGGAGGAAAGATTAATTTGACTATGGCTTCAGAGGTTTCAGGACATGGTCACTTGGTTTCATTGTTTCTACGCCTATGGTAATTCATACATCATGGGGCAAGGGCATGATGGAGTAAAGCTGCTCACCTGATGGCAGCCAGGAAAAGGGGGGAGTGGCCAGGGTCTCAATATACCCTTCGTGGTCATGACTACAGTGACATATTTGCTCCAATTAGATCCCATCTCCTAAAGTTTCCACATCTTGCAATAGCACAACCAGCTGAGGACCAAATCTTGAACCCATGAGCTTTTGGGGGGCATTCCAGATCTAAACCATAACACCCAACTTCCTGCCAACAGTTCCTATCCCTTACAGCTTCCACCAGCTCTCCACAACATCACCATTGAAGGATCAAGCCTTCAACACGTGAACCTTTACACTTAAGACTCAAACCAACAGTAGCCCCACTGATCAAAGACAGACTGCCAAAAAGATTTTATTTTGAAAAAATAGACAGAGAGCTCCTGACCTGTGACCCTGCCCCTTGGGCCTCTGTGTCTTTGGTTACTCAAATTAGATCTCCTGGTGGTCTCTCTCACCAGGTGGAGCACACAGGAGAAGAAAGCTTAGCAGCTCAGATCCATGAGCTGTTCTTGCTCTCTGTATTCTTTCCCTACCCTGGGACGGTCTCTCTAAGGTGCATGTGGCCCTCTTTCAGTCTTTGGATTGGCCTGCTTGCTCCTGGGGGTGTAAAGTGGTACTTCACAGGGTTCTAATTTGCATATCATCACATTTTATTTTCTTGTCCTTTCTAAAATTGTTTTCTGTATTGTTTACTCGTGGATTTTTTTGTCTTCCCTCTTTGGATATAAATTCCATGAGGACAAGAGTCTTACCAGGTTTGTTCACTGGTCTGTTCCTAGTGCTTTGAACAGTGCCTGGCATAAGGTTTGGGTTTAATAAATTCATTCAGGCGTATATTCAACAAATAGATTTTTGAGTGCCTTCAGCAGAACTGGTATTAATTCAGCAGCAGGTGAGAAGATACACCATCATGAGTAGAGCTGAAATTAATGTTCGTGCAAAGTTTTGGTGTGAAATTGACATTTTCGTTTCTTCTGAGTAAATACCTAAGAGTGAGATTGCTGAATCATACGGTAAGAGTATGTTTAAAATATAAGAAAATGTCACTGTTTTCCAGAGTGGCTATGTCACTTTTCATTCCCACCATCAATGAATGAGGGTTCCTATTTGCTCCACATCTAGGACTTGGTGTAGTTTTTGTTTGGTTGATTGCTTGATATTTTTTCAGTCATTCTAATTAATGTTTTTTTAATGGCTGAGGACCGAACTCAGGACCTTGCGCATGCTAGGCAAGCACTCTGCCACTGAGCTAAATCCCCAACCCCTAATTAATGGTTCTTCCCTGTAGTTTTAATACACCTCCCCTAATGCCTAGTGGTGCTGGGCATCTTTTCATATGATTATTTGCCATCCCTATATCTTCTCTGGAGCTTTATACTGAAATCTTTTGGCAAAAAAGGGGTGGGGACTGGGAGTGGGCTCAATGGTAGAGTGTTTGCTGGTTGTGAAAAACTTGGGCTTGGTACCCAGTGCTACAAAAAATATTATTTTGAATAAATAAAAAGAGAATTTTTTTGAAAACAAATTTATTAGACTGCTCATTTTCATATTGTTGCATTTCAGGAGTTCTTTTTTTATTTTTATTCGATAAACATCATCTTGCAATTAGGAGGGGTTCATCGTCAAACAATCAAGAACAGCAGTGTAATGACAGAATAAGCCAATACTGGTGGCAGACCATGGTTTCCCCCTTTGGGTTCCCCATGGTTCCATGTTTCACTCTACTTAAGCCCCAAGTTAATTGGACTTCTCATGGTAGTCGGAGGTTCCCCTCAGATTAGATTCCCCCATACTACCTCCCTCTGGTCACCTTGATGTCCTTCCTATTCCCTTCCCCCCTCCCTACCCCCCTCCCTATGTCCCCCAGGAACCTAGGCAAGGTTCCCCATGATTGTGTAAAAATTCATACAAGTTGAGTTAATTGTTAGGTTAGCCATCTAATGTACTGTTTCCGCTTTATTCTAGCTTCCACAAATGAGAGAAAACATTAGGCCCTTGAGTCTCTGAGTTTGGGATACTTCACTTAGCAAAATATTTTCCATCTTCATCCGTTTGGCTGCAAATGCCATAATATCATTTTCTCTAATAGCCGAGTAGTACTCCATTGTATATATGTACCAAAGTTTTTTGATCCACTCATCAAATAGGGGCATCTAGGTTGGTTCCAAAATTTAGCTATAGTAAATCGAGCTGCTATAAACATTGATGAAGCTGTATCTCTATAGTAAGCCAATTCTAGCTCTTTTGGGAAGATACCCAGGAGTGGGATAGCTGGGTCGTAAGGTGTTTCCAGCCCTAATTTTTTGAGGAGTCTCCACACTGCTTTCCAGAGTGGCTGTACCAGTTTGCAGTCCTACCAGCAATCTGACAGTGTTCCTCTTTTCCCACAGCCCCTCCAGCACCTGTCACTGTTTGTATTCTTCATTTTTGCCACTCTGACCTCAGTGAAGTTTTCATTTGCATTTCTCTTATTGCTATCAGGAGTTCTTTAAATATTCTGAATGTAGAGTCTTTGAAGGGTGGTTTGCAAGTATTTTCTCTCAGCCATGTCTTTTTCATTTTAAGTTTCTTTTGATGAGAAAAAATTAATTTTTGTGAAGTCTCATTCATCTGTTTCTTTTATGGATCATGTTTTTCATGTCTAAGCTAAGAACTCTTTGCCCAAGCCAAGGTCATGAGGATTTTCTCCTGTATAAATATCATTTCTACATTTTCCATTTAAATCTATGATTCATTGAGTTAGGTTTTATTTCTTTGCTTTTGCAGAACTGAGGATGGAAACAAACCCAGGGCCTTGGGTATGGTGGCAAGTGCTCTACCACTGAGCCGCATTCTCAGTCACAAGGTAATCTGTAAACAAACTTTAAGATTTATATAAGAGTTCATTTTTTAAATTGAAGTAAAAGTGAAGTATATGAATTATATAAAGTTTACCATTTTAACAAAAGTGTAGCTTTAACTACACATCAGCACAGAATCCATCTCCAGAATTTTTTCATCTTCCCAAACTGAAACGCTATAGCAATTAATCACTAACTTCCCATCTCCCTCCCCACCCCTAGCAAGCAGCAATCACCATCATTCTATTGTTGCTGGAATAGCATTGTGTTTCCAGCTCTGTGTCCATGCAAGAGAAGATTTTGAGCAACAAGACAGTAAAAGTAGAGAGAAAATAGAAGAGAAAGAAAAAATGAACCCTCAAGGAAGAGAGTGGGTCATCTCTGAAAGTAGAGTGATGACTCACTTCTTCGTGTTTCAGCTTTTATTGGAGATTAAGAGGGAAGTTTATGGAGAATCTTGTCCAAACATCAACTCCTAGTTAAAGATTGACGGCTGGATATATCAGACCCCTAAGTCCCTACTGCCTAAGTTTTTGCCTATAAGTGCATAGTTGAAGCCCATGGAAGAATAAAATTTACAATTACAATTAGATTAAAATGACATGCTAAGGGGGCTGGAGCAGTGGCTCAGAAGTTATGGTGCTTGCCTGGCATGTGCAAGTACATGGGTTCAAACCCCAGCACCCACGTATACAACTAAGTGTCAGAGCAATGAAACCCATGTGAAAAACTCAATAAAAATTGATTCTCTCTCTCTCTCTCTCTCTCTCTCACTGTCCTTCTCTCTTAAAACAAGATGACATGCTAAGGACATAAAAATAATTCATCAAGACACCTGGGTTTTTTTTTTTACAATACCTATACTAAAACAAGTCATATAATAGTAAACATGTTATCAAAGAGCTATGAGTTCTTTAGGATCCAAAAACTGTGGTGCATATATACCATGGAGTTCTACTCAGCAATTACAAACAATGATATTGCAGCCTTTGAAGATAAATGGATGGCTATGGAAGAAATTATGCTGAGTGAAATCAACATAACCCAGAGAACCAAGGGTTGAATGTCTCCACTCATCTGTGGAGGCTGGAACTAGATCCTGGCCATTAAGAAAGGTATTATCATGTGTGAAATCCAGAAAAGGTATAGTGTCATAACTACCTAAGGCATTCGTGGAGATGTATTGGGAAGGGCGGGAGGGATAAGGGTGGGTAATTGGGGGGGAGCTCTTGGGGGTAAATTTAATTTTCAGAATTTATATATGTATTATATTGTTTCGTTAGAAGCATGTTTGATTGTTCAATAAATAAGCTTCTTATTAAAATAAAAAAATAAAAAATAAAAAACAATACCTGTACTAATAGGTATGAATTTTTAATATAGATCTCTAATAGTTTTAACGCTTTTTCCTGAAAAGATTATTCTTTCTTCTTTCTCCGTCAATTTGCCTTTATACCTGTGTAAAAACAAAAACAAAGGAACAATAAATCCATCAGTCGTATTTGTGTGAGCTTATATCTAGATCCTGTCTGTTCTATTGATCTCTGTGTTTCTCCTTTTCTACAATCTTGATTACTCCAGCACCAAAGTATAGATATACTATTGGATAATGAGAGTTCTACTTTCTTTTCAAAATTGTTTCATTATTCTAGTTCCATTGACTTTCCTTATAAATTTTGGAATGAACTTGTGTATATATCTATAAAAAAATCCCGGGATAGGATTGAAATTGCACAAAATGTGTAAATCAATTAGGAGTGATTTGACTTCTTAATTATATTGAATAGTCTAATCCATGAATATGTCTCGTCTAAGTTTCCTTTGAGTTCTTGTATCAATGTTTTTCAGTTTTCAGTATGCAGGTCCTAAATGTTTTGTTGATTTGCACCTAAATATTCCACTTTTTGGTAGTTTATAAATTTAAAGTACTGTGTTTGGGGAAACTGCAATAAGTCACATCCTGATCAAACTGTTTAAAACCAGTGATAAAAGGAAGACTCTTAAAATAGCACCCAGAAAAACAAACACATATGATAAACAGAGGAATAAAAAACAAGATGACAGCAAACTTCTTGTCAGAACCAATATAAAGGACATTAAAAATGGGCAAGGGTGGGGCTGGAGCGATGGCTCGGGGGTTATGGCACTTGCCTGGCATGCGCAAGTACACGGGTTCAAACCCCAGCATCATGTACATAACTAAGTGTCAGAGCAACAAAAGCCATGTGAAAAACTCAATAAAAATTTATTTCTCTCTCTCTCTGTCTCTCTCTCTGTCTCTCTCTCTCTCTCTCTCTCTCCTCTCTGCTTCTCTCTTTAAAAAAATGGGCAAGGATGGCTGGGGATGTAGCTCAGTGGTAGAGTGCCCGCTTAGCATGCGCAAGACTCTGAGTTTGACTCCCAGCACCCCAACGCCACCAAAAAGGGCAAAGGATTTGAATAGATATTTTTTCAAAGACATAAAAATGGCCAACCATCCCAAGAAAAGATGATTAACTTCACTAACCATTAGGAAAATGCAAATCCAAACTGCGTTGTGAAATGACTTCAAATTCCATTCGGATAGTTATTTTCACAAAACAAGATAGCAAGTGTTGCTTGTATTTGGAGAAATTAACCCTTGTGCATCCTAGTAGGGATAGAATATGGGGCAACCACTGCGGAAACCAGTATTATGTTTCCTCAAACCATTAAACATAGAATTGCCGCATGATCCAGCAACTGTACTTTTTGGTATAGATCCCCAAATAATTGAAAACAGGGTCTGAAAAAGATAGCTGTATACACGTGGTCATAGCAGCAGTGTTCAAAGGAACCAAGAGATGGAAGAAACTCAAGTGTTATGAGTAGATGAATGGATGAACAAACTCTGATATACATACCATAGAATACTGTTGAGTCTTAAAAAAGAAAGATCCTTTGCTTTCACTCTGTTTTTCCACAGTGCAGTAAGGATGAGCACTTTGCAGCCCTCAGGGATGCTGTGTGGACTGAGTTGGCTACAGCAGGCCCTCAGCGTTGTGGGGTAGAGATGTCAGGCCAAGCAGAGGAGCCAGCCCAGCAATAAGGATGACAGATGCATCTATGAGGCACCTTTCCAATGAACATGCGCAAGAAGGACATCAAGGACATATTGTACAATTACAGCTGCAGCCACCAGATTGAGCGCAGGAACCGGCTCTTCCTGGTCCTTTGCCTTCATGTGCTTCAAGGGCCCCCAAGATGCCAAGGATGCAATTTATGGAAGGAATAGTTATGATTGTGTCCAGTGTCATCTTTGTGTGGAGTGCCTGGGAGGTTGGGATGGGTGACCTCACTGTAGAAGAGTGCTACTCCTACCAGATCTGATTTCTGAGTTATTCTTTCAAGACTACGATCCTCCATCAGGCAGCTGGCAACAAGTGAGAAGCTTGAAACACCTATACGTATGTGCAAAGGGATGGAATGGGAATGGATGAATAGCCCAGGAAAGAAGACATAGAATGTGCCGATCATAAATTGAATTAAACCAAATTTGGATCTTCCAAGGGTAATACCTATATCCAACTTTATCTTTTTTTTTTAATTGAGAGATTTATTATAGAACCATACAAGTTTTTAACAAAATAATATAAAATGTGAATAGATTCTGGATATTAGAATTACCCACAGGAGTGCCCCCCCAATTACCCACCCTTATCCCTCCCTTCCCCTTCCCACAATTTCTCTAAAAAAGTATTATGTTGTATAACATTACACCTTATCTGGATTTAACACATGATACTAGACCACCTCTCTCCAAGTTTATCTTCAGAGAAGCATATGCCCTGGCCATTTCTGGTCTCACTGTGGGTCAAGGTCTGTGACTCCCCTTATCAAAGCAGGGTCCCTGTAATAGTTCTCTCCTGGGGCTGGAGCAGTGGCTCGCTGGTTACTGCGCTTGCCTGGCATGTGTGAGTACATGAGTTCAAACCCGAGCACCACGTACACAGCAAAGTCTCGGAGCAACAAAAGCCACACGAAAAACTAAATAAAATTGATTCTCTCTTTCTCTCTTGTCTCACTGTCCTGCTCTCTTTTAAAAAAAATAGTTCTCTCCTTTCTGATCCTACTGAGAGAGGTAAAAGATTTTATTTATTTATTTATTTATTTATTTAATTATTTTTAGATAAATCAAGATTCTTTATGCTCATAATCTACATTCCAGATTGATTCAGTGTCTTAGGAAATTTTAAAACATTTTTAAAGAGAATAATTTTCTAAACTATGTAATATGTACCAGGACCACACAAGCAATGAGATGTTTTAAACTGCAGAACTTGTGGTTTGGGTTCAAAAATAAGTTGCATATTTTCTTCTCCTGATTATGGGGCGGGTGGGAAATCATGAGTGTGTTGCTATGAGTTCTTCTGCTGTGGACGTCAGCAATTACTAAGACCGAGTTAGCTGAGTTTAGAAATATAGTTTATTCATTTATATTTAGGGGTGGGAATATATTTTAAACATTTGGCAATTAAAAAAAACAAAATGAAATTCTGACATATGTTACAACATGGGTGAAACGTGAAGACCGTGTGCTAAGTGAAATGAAGCAGCCACAGGAGATGGATACTGTATGGTTTCACTTACATGATGTATTTAGAGTACTCAAATTCATAGAAACAAAACAAAATGGTGGCCAGGGAGATGGAAAAGTGGGTCATTATTTAATAGATAGAGAGTTTCTTTTTTGCAAGATTAAAAGTTTGGAAGTTGGTTGCACATAATGTGAATATACCTGATATTACTGAACTGTACATTTAAAAATGGTTTAATAGGGCTGGAGTGGTGGCTCAGCAGTTGGAAGCTTGCCTGGCATGCAGTAGGACCCAGGTTCGAACCCCAGCACCACACATACAGCTAAATGTCAGAGAAACAATGGCCAAATGAAAAACTAAAACGTTGGTTCTCTCACTCTTTCTCTCTTTAAAAAATGGTTAGATAGTAAATTTTAGGTTGTGCATTTTACTACAATTAACAATAAAAATTGAGGGGCTGAATGAATACATGAGAAAGTGCTCTAAATCACTAGTAAACAGAGAAATGCAAATGAAAACTACATTAAGATATCACCTCATGCCAGTCAGATTGGCAAAAATGAAGAAAATAAACAATAATAGATGCTGGAGGGGTTGTGGATAGATAGGCACACTAGCACACTGTTGGTGGAACTTCAGGCTGGTACAGCCCCTCTGAAAAGCAGTGTGGAGAATCCTCAAAAAACTAGGGATGAGCCCACCATATGATCCTGCTACTCCTCTCCTGGGTATTTTTCCAGAGGATTTAGAATCAGCACACTACAGCAACACAGCGATATCTATGTTCATAGCAGCTCAATTTTTTTAAATTTTGAATTTTTTATTAGATGTATATAGAAATACAATTGAGGGGGAAACATTATCAAACCATCAATAACCTATGTATATATACTTAGTTATCCAGGGCTAATGCCAAATCATGGATGCCCAGCTTGGGTTCCCCATGTTGCTGTTTTTCCCAGAAGAATTCTTGCGTTAAATGAGTATCTTGTGGAGGAATGAGATCTGCTTCTGAGATGGTTTCCCCAATATTCCCACTCTCCAGTCTCCTAGGAATTCTTCATACACCCTCTCCCCTCCTCTTCCCCCTCCCTACACCTCCAAGTATCCTAGGGAGCCATCCCCCATTGCGTTGAGAATCATACAATTTGAAGTTATTGTTAGCTTAGCTGTCTAACCTACTGCTTCCCCATGTATTCTAGCTTCCACAAATGAGAGATACCATTCTGCCCTTGAGTCTCTGAGATTGGGATACTTCACCGAGCATAATTCTTTCCATCTCCATCCATTTGGCTGCAAAAGCCATAATATTGTCTTCTCTAATGACCTAGTAGACTTCCATTGTACATAAGTACCAAAGTTTTTTGTATCCACTCATCAAGTGAGGGGCATCTGGGTTGGTTCCATAATCTAGCTATAGTAAATTGAGCCATAGCAGCTCAATTTACAATAGCTAAATTATGGAAACAACCCAGATGTCCCTCACTAGATGAATGGATCCAAAAACTGTGGTACATATATACCATGGAGTTCTACTCAGCAATTAGAAACAATGATATTGCAGCCTTTGAAGGTAAATGGATGGCTATGGAAGAAATCATGCTGAGTGAGGTCAGCCTAACCCAGAGAACCAAGTGTCGAATGTCTTCACTCCTTTGTGGAGGCTGGAGCTAGACCCTGGCCATTGAGAAAGGAGGTCTAGCAACATGTTTTAAATCCAGATAAGGTGTAATGTCATACAACCTAATACATTTTTAGGGATGTTTTGAGAAGGGGAGGGGAGGGATAAGGGTGGGTAATTGGGGGGGTGCTCTTGGGGGTGAATCTAATCTTCAGAATTTATATATATATATACTATATTACTTCATTAGAAGATTGTGTGATTGTTCAACAAATATATTTCTGAATAAAAAAATCCAAAAGCCAGAAAAAGATTGATCCTCCCCCCCACAGCTAAGTGAAGTATCCCAATCTCAGAGACTCAAGGGCTGAATGGTTTCTCTCATCTGTGGAAGCTAGAATACATCAGGAAGCAGTATGTTAGATGGCTAAGCTAATAAAAACTTCAAATTGTATGATTCTCAACGCAACAGGGAGATGACTCCCTAGGATACTTGGAGGTGTAAGGAGGGGGACAGGGGGAGGGTGTAGGAAGAACTCCTAGGAGACTGGAGGGTGGAAATATGGGGGAATCATCTCAGAAAGAGATCTCTGTCCTACATGAGATATCCATTTAACTCAGGGGTACTTCTGGTGGAAACAGCAACAGGGGGAACCCAAGCTGGGCATTTATGGTATGGCATTAGCCCTGGATAACTAAGGATGTATACATTGGTTCTTGTTGTTTGATAATGTTTCCCCCTCAATTGTAACTCTGTATCCATCTAATAAAAAAAAAGAAATCAACAAAACAAACAAAATCAATGCTGGGGCAACTGAATATCAACATGTGAAAGAAGGTACCAGATGCCTGTATCACACCATATACAAATACTAACTCAAAACAGATCAAAGAGTTAAACATAAAACTAAAACCATAAACTCTGAGAAGAAAACTTAATAGTAAATCTTCATGCTCTTGTGTTAGCCAATAGCTTCTTAGAGCACCTAAAATATAAGTAACAAATATCTATCTGTCTATCCAGCAGCATTGAGTAGAAGTGCTCTCTCCACACACAGATAGAATAAAAAAAGACTCACCCTTGAAAAGGAAGGACATTCTAGCACATGCTGCAACGTGGACAATCCTTGAAGATGTTTTGGTAAGTGAAAGATGCCACTCACAAAAAGCCACATGTTGTAGGATTTCATTTATATGAATTGTGCAGGATAGAGGAAAATCTATAATGATAGAAAATAGAGATTTCCAGGGGTGGTTTGGAGGGGGGGAATTGGAATTAACTACTACTAAGTGTGGGGCTTCTTTTGTGGTATTACAAATGCATTTGAATCAGATTGTAGTGATAGTTGTGTAATATATATGAAAACCCAAATGAAATGCACACGTCAAAGTGATAGATTTTGTTGTGTGAATAATACATAAAAATGATTATAAGGGTAGAAGAAAATGAATCAGTCTTTCTAAATATACAAAATTGCAAGTAGACAAGTTTATAATTGTTGTTAAATATTTTAATAAACCTGTCTTTTTTTTTAAGAGAGAATCAATTTTATTTAGTTTTTCAGGTGGCTTTCATTGCTCTGCCACTTCATTGTGTATGTGGTGCTGGGGTTCAAACCCATGGACTTACACAAGAAAGGCAAGCATTGTAACCACTGAACCACTACTCTAGCCCCTAATATTCCTGTCATAATAACTCATAGAACAAATAGAAAATCCGTAAGGATATAAGCGCCTTGAACAACAATGTCAATCAACTTGATCTAATTGATATTTACATAAAATTCCACACAAGAGCAGCTGAATAGATATTCTTTTCCTTCATACAAAGGACATTTAAAAACACAGGGTCTGGGATATAGTACACAACGTTAGAGCACTGGCCTGGCATGATCAAGGGTTTAGGATCCATCCCCAGCATCCACCCTAAAAAAAAAAAGCCATATTCTGGGCCATATAACAAACTTGAACACATTTGAAAGGATTCTAGGTATACAGAGTAGACTCTGACCACAGTGAAATTAAATTAGAAATCAATAACGGAAAAGATGGTGAAACATTGCCCAAATTAGGAACCAAAAAACACATTTTTTTCTTTCTTTTTTTTTTTTAAAGAGAGAAGGACAGTTAGAGAGAGAGAGAGAATCAATTTTTATTGAGTTTTTCACGTGGGTGCTGGGGTTTGAACCCGTGTACTTGCATGCTTGGTTAACCACCAAGCCACCACTCCAGCCCCCAAAAAGCACATTTCTAAAGTACCCATCGAGGGAGATTGTTTGAAGAACTCAAAGGAGACTGGAGAGTGGGAATATGGGGGAACCATCTCAGAAGCAGATGTCATTCCTCCACGAGATACCCATTTAATGCAAGAGTTCTTCTGGGGGAAACTGCAACAGGGGAAACCCAAGGTGGTCATCCGTGTTTTGGCAGTATCCCTGGATAACAAAGTGTATATACATTGGTTACTGATGGTTTGAGAATGTTTCCCCCTCAATTGTATCTCTATATACTTCTAATAAAAAAAAAAGTACCCATTGACAAAAAAAAAAAAAGAAAGAAAGAAAGAAAGAAAGAAACCAGGTGCTGGAGCGGTGGCTCAGTGGTTTTGGTGGTTGCCTGGCAAGCACGAGGACCCGGGTTCAAACCCCAGCACCACGTACACAATTAAGTGTTGGAGCAACTAAAGCCATGTGAAAAACTAAATAATAAAGTTGCTTCTCTTAAAAATTAAAAAACTACTAAAATGCTTACTTCAAAAAAAGAAACCAAAAGAAAAGTTAGAAAGCATTTTTACTTGAATAAAAAATGGAAACACATCAAAATTTGCAAAGCGTCACTGAAGGAGTGGCAGTTCTTGAACCTGCGACCTGAAATGCACACCAGGCAAGTGCTATGAGCGCCGCAACCTCTGAGCCACAGCTCCAGCCCCTGGAGTGGCAGTTCTTGAAACAGATATTTCACCAAAGAAGATTACAGATGGCCATTAAACACATGAGCAGATGCTCAACATCATCACTCCTCAGAATGCACACTCAAACCACAAGGAGATTCCACTCTGCATCCCTCAAGATGGCTAAAACTTTAAATGACTCCCCATAGCGAACATCGGCAAGACATGAAGGAATTAGAGCTCTCATAGATTGCAGGTGGGAATGAAAAATTAGTTGCACAAACGTTAGCAAACATTTTGTGATTCATGCTGCAGCCAGGGGCCTAAGGAAGCAGCCATTCCTTCCTGCTATGTTGATTCTCACTGCTGCCCTGCTTCCAGTCTTTTCTGAAGCCTAGTTCTTCTGCTGTGGGTGGCCACCCTTGTTTCCTTCTCACAAATTCCTATCTTGTATAATTAAAGAAAAAAGAAAACATTTTGTCAGTTTCTTACAAAGTAAAATATATGGGGTTGGAGTGGTTGCCCAGTGGTTACAGCACTTGCCTGGAATGCGCAAGGATGCAGGTTCGAACCCCAGCACCACGAACACAACACAGTGTCGGAGCAATGAAAGCCACATGAAAAACTGAATAAAATTGATTCTCTCTTTCTCTCCCTCTCTCACTGTCCCTCTCTCTTCTTTTTTAAAACAACTTAGCAAGACCCTGCCTCAAAATAAAAATAAAAAGGTCTGGGGATGTGGCTCAGTGGTTAAGCACCCTGAATTCAATTCCTGGTACTAAAAAAAGAATAGACTACTAGCAACATAAAGGAGCAAAAGATGATAATGCAGACTGTGGATGATTCCTAAAGTAATAATGGTGAATGAAACAAGCCAGACCCCCCCCCCCAAGCTACAATCTGAATATGGAGGTCTGCTATAATTCAAGCAGTAAAAGCTTGTTCTGTGGAATAGTATTATCGGGAAGTCATTGCAATTTTTCTTTTAAGAGAGAGAGGGACAGTGAGAGGGAGAGAGGGAGAAAGAGAGAAGCAACTTTATTTAGTTTTCCATGTGGCTTTCATTGGTCCGACTCTTCATTGTGTGCCTGGTGCTGGGGTTCGAACCTGCATCCTTGCACATGCCAGGCAAGTATTGTAACCTCTGAGTCACCACTCCAGCCCCAGGAGGAACTTTTGAGAAGAAGTGAGGTCATTGGGAGGGTGCCCTAGAAGGAGACGAGAATATCAGTCTCTCTTCCTCTTTATTCTCTTTTGCTTTTTTGTCATGAGGTGAGTGGTTTTCCTCTGCCGTATGCTCCTGAAACAGCAGGTGAATTGAGATAAAATTCAACGCTCCACTTCTGCTGGAGAATGAGGCAGGTGAGGCAGATGTTTCTCCACTTCCAGTGGTGAAGCTCTGGGTGGGCTATGCTCTCCAGTGTTGCACCAGACCGCAGCAGCTCATCACGAATTTCTTCTGTGTGGGTTTGTAAAATCCAAAGACCAGGATGAGTGAGTTTAAGAGCAGGACTTATTCAAGTGTGCATCTAAATAGAACTCTGGCTGGTAAACAAGAACCAAACAAGGGTTGCCATCTGAGTGTGCTAGTCTAGGGATTTATACAGCACTTGGGTCAACACATTAGTCCAAACTTATGTTAATCATGGTTTGGAAAAAGTACCAATACTATTGGTCCAAAATTATGCTAATTAGGGTTTGGAAGAGCCTAATGCTATTGGTTAGCGCTGAATCCTATTCAGGTTTGCTTTGCTTTCATTTTCTCCCAGCTTAAACAGGAGGTTGGGGTCAGAGAATTGCATGTTTCCTGGGGGATGTGCGTAGGGTGGAGTTGCAGTGCAGTGGCTCAGTGTAGTATTGGTATCTGCACTGAGCCAACTTGAGCCATGCAGGGATGACAGGTTGGTGCACCTCTGCCCCAGCCTCCACATTTCATCACTCCATTGGTCCACTGCTTTGCTCCGCTGCTGCTTCTTGGCAGGGCCCAGTGGGCCAGCTGTTTGGTTTGGCAGCTGGGGATCTTTGTCACTCCCACTGTCATGTAGCTGCCTTGCTACAATGCCAAAAGAACAAGACCAGTTGATCACGGACTGGAAGCTCCAAGACTGTGAGTCCAAATAAACATTTTCTCTTTATGGATTGATTATCTCAGGTATTTTGTTACAGTAACAGAAAATTAACTAATACAATATGATTTCATTTATATAAATTTCTAGAGAATGCAAGGTAACTTATAGTGACTGAAAGCAAATCAGTCAACGGTTGCCAAGAAATTAGGAGAAAGGAGGAAGAGAGGGAGTTACCAAAGGACACAGGGAAACTTCTGGGGGCAATGGATATATTCACTGTCTTAGTTGAGGAAATGGTTTCATGGGTGTGTATATAAGTAAAAATGTATCCAATTTTACTTTTTTTTTTTAAGAGAGAGGGACAGTGAGAGAGACAGAGAAAGAGAGAAACAACTATTATTTAGTTTTTCACATGGACTTCGTTGCTCCAACACTTAGTTGTGTACGTGGTGCTGGGGTTTGAACCCGGGTCCTCGTGCTTGCCAGGCAAGCGCGGAAACCGCTGAGCCACCGCTCCCGCCCCCAATTTTACTTTTAAAAGTATCAAATTTCTGTCAAAGTTTAAATGTATAATTTTTAAGAAAAAGAGGGAGAGAGTGATAGAAATAATCAATTTTATTTAGTTTTTCATCTAGCCTTTCTTTCTCCAACACTTAGTTGTGTATGTGGTGCTGGGATTTGAACCCGGGTTCTTGCACATGACAGGCAAACACTCCAACCGCTGAGCCACTGCTCCAGTCCCAAATGTGTCAAATTTTATACCTCAATTTAAAAATAAAAGCTTTAGTGCAGGTATGGTAGCGCATGCCTGTAATCTCAGCAACTCAGGAGGTCAAGGCAGAGGGATGGCAGGTTTGAGCCAATCTGGGCAATTTAGCAAGATCCTGTCTCAAAACAAAAATTTCTAAAAAACACTGAGATGTAGTTCATTGGTAGAGTGCTTGCCTAGCATGCAGAAGGCCCTGGGTTCAGTCCCCAATTCTGAAAATGAAAGCTTTACCCGAGAAATGGAAAGAAAGAAAACATAGGTGAAATAAACACCAAGTTCAGATTGCTACATGGAAAACCCCAACTTCTCCTGAATCTGCTGTCCCTTCATTTCTTGAACTTGCTGGTGACAGGGGCTGAGAACTTTCCTTTTTGAATTAAACCAGTTGGAAGTGTGTTTTCAGCTACAGTGCAGAGTTCTGGGTGATACAATCCTCACCTCTGAGCCTCTGAGTGGTTGGGATGGATTCTAGAATAAAATCAGCATTTGGATGGGAGGGAATCCGAGGCTTCAAATACTTCTTGAATTTTTTTTTCAGTACTAGGGATTGAACCAGGGCTTTGACATGATAGGCAAGTGTTCTGCCACTGAACTACCTTCCCAACCCTTTTTTAATTATTTTTTTTAAATTTTGAGATAGGGCATTTTCTTTCTTTCTTTCTCTCTTTCTCTCCCTTTCCTTCTTTCTTTCTCCTTCCTTCCTTCCTTCCTTCCTTCCTTCCTTCCTTCCTTCCTTCCTTCCTTCCTTCCTTCCTTTCTAGGGCTGAGGACCGAACTCCGGGCCTTGTGCGTGATAGGCAAGTGCTCTGCCACTGAGCTAAATCCCCAACCCCAGAGATAGGGCATTTCTAAGTTGCCCGGGAAGTCCTCAAATTTGTGATCCTCCTGCCTCAGTCTCTCAACTGGCTGGGATTACAGGTGTTTGTCACCATGCTTGGCTACTTCTAGGAATTTTAAAGATGGAAGGCAGGAAGGGACAGAAAATAGGAAGGAAAGCTCTTGTCTGGCACAACTCATCTGGATGTGTTTGTGTTGATTGTGGATATGCATTTTATAGGATGATTGTGAAGCTGACACGTGCTGTTACCAGATGGAACTTGGAACAGGGGTTCTGACCTTGTGAGTTGAAGTCCTGTCTCTGCCACTTGTTGCTGAGTGACCTGGGTAAGTCACAGTTTCTCTCTGGCCTCAAAAGAGTCAGCTGTAACAGGAAGAAGTTAACTAGCTGGTTTTGGATGCGTTGGCATTTCAATGTGTCCTTTCTCCCAAGATGCAAATTATCCATGTGGTTGTGAGTGGAAAATTGGATCAGCTGAGCTGACAGAAGAAAGATTGTGAGCTGAGTTTATGGGATGTTTTGAAGCTGGTAATTTAGACCACTTTATGGTAAGAAATGAAGAATTGTGGGGAAGCAGAGTACAAGATGTTGGGGTACATGTTTGTCTGGGCTCTCTTCATACCTTCTCACCCTAAACAGTCTGTAGGGCCCTAGCTGATGGGGAGGACTGCAGCTGTCTCATTGAGTGAAGTTATATACTTTTCGTATCCCCATATTTCCTACTGACCCAATGACCCAATTTCCTACTGAATAAAGATTCCGTCTCAGGGCTGGAGCGGTGGCTCAGCAGTTGAGGTGCTTGCCTGACCAAGCACAAGGACCCAAGTTCAAACCCCAGCACCACATACACAACTAGGTGTTGGAGCAGCAAGAGCCAGATAAACTAAAGTTGTTTCTCTCTCTCCTCTCTCTCTCTCACTGTCTCTCTTTCTTAAAAAAAAAAAGATTCTGTCTCCTCCTCCTGCTTCAGACTCAGTTTCCCCCACCCCCTCTCCTCCATGCACCATGTTCTGAGCTGCCTTCTGAAGAGACCCATATGGCAAGGAACTAAGGGTGATCCCTGGCCAATAGCCAGTGGGTAACTAATACCGTCCAACCACCTGTGATAGCTGAAGACTTCCAATGACCTCATATGTGGCTTGGAAACAGTCCACATCCCAATGGAGCCCTCTGATGAGACCACAGCCCTGGCCAACTGCCTCACTGCACCTCTGTGGGAGACCTTGAGGAGGCGCCCAGCTAACCATGATAGAATTCCTGATATGCAGAAGTTGGGAGATAATACATGTTGGTGAAATAAGAAATGTTAAGGCTCTAAACTTGATGGTAATTTATTATGTAACTATATTTCCAAGTGGGTTGGGGTTTCTGAGCATCCTAGATAAGGACCCAGACTGATGGAGCCCCCAATCTCAATACCTGTGTCCACTATCACCCCAACAAGAGAGGAATTACACCCCGACCCTTAAAACTCCCACCCTAATGGGAAACGGGCCACTTTGACTTGAGTTTCATCAGCCAAATGAAATAACATATTCATAACTATTCAAATTAATAGAATAGTTGTGAACTGTTTGGATGAGTCCCACACTAACACCTGCCTGGAAGGATCGTTGAAGGGACAGTGCCTTTAAACTGCCATATTAGGATGTTTCCAGCAACAGGTAAGAGGAAATACAATGAAGACTTAAATAATAAAAGCTTAAACATTGAAGGAAACTTGCTGGCTTATATTTTTTAGTTAACATTTGCAGGGGCTGGAGTGGTGGCTTGGTGGTTACGATGCTTGCCTGGCATGCGCGAGTGTGCAAGTTCAAACCCCAGCACCACATACGCCACCAAGTGTCGGAGGAATGAAAGTTACATGAAAAACTAAATAAAAATTGCTTCTCTTTTTCTCCCTCTCACTGTCCCCTCTTAAAAAAAATCACTTGCAGTGGTAGACAAGACTGAATCAATGATATAATAGGGATAAATTTTTTGTCTCTCTTTTCTGTATTTTGGGATAGAGTTGAGATAGAGTAAGCCCTCCTTATCTTCAGATTCTGCATCCTTGGATTCTGTATCCTCAGAATCAACTAACCACAGATCAGAAAAATTACAAAAATGAAACAAAACATTTGCAGCCAGATATGGTGGCACACACCTGTAATCCCAGCAACTCAGGAAGCTGAAGCAGGAGGTTTGCATGTTCCAGTCCAGTCTCAGTAATTTAGTGAGACCTTGTGTTAAAATAAAAACATAAAAAAGTGCTCAGTGGTAGAACATCCCTGGATTCACTCCTTAGTGCCAAGAAAATATATTTGCACTCCATATGTACAGATTTTTTCCTTCTTGTTATCCCCCCCAAAATATTGGATAACAACCATTTGCATAACATTATATTGTCTTAGGTATTATGAGTAATCTAGGGAGATTTAAAGTTTAAAGATGGATGTGCACAGGTTATATGGAAATACTACAGCATTTTATATAAGGGTCTCAAGTATCCTCTGATTTTGGCATCCATGGGAGGTCCTGGAACCAATCCCCCATAGATATGGAGGGCCAAGGGTCAATTATATTAGCTCCCCTGGGGGTCACAATGTGGTTACCAGAAGTAACCTGGGCCTCCTGGGGGCTATAATGCTTCCTTGATCAAAAAGGTTGGGGGAAATGCCTTCTTGTTCATAGAAGTCCTGAGCTTCCCTCTGATTGGATCAGCCTGTGCCACGGGTTCACCAAGGTCTGAGGGAGATGGTGCTGGAAAAGAGAATGGTTTTACCTCCTTCACACGCCCAGATTCCCCAAGGTTCCCTGGATGTACACACATGGATTTCCAAATAGAAACGGAGTGTACAGAAAGTGTTCACAGCGGTGCCGGAAACTCTTCCTGCTCTCCACCTCCCAGGGTTATCTGCTGTTCTTTACTTTCTGGTGAAGATATTCCAGTGATGATTTTGTAAACATTACTGGATCAGAAAATTCTTTTCATTTTAAAAGCCGGACAAATCTGAGACTGTGACTACTATTAGAGACAAGCAGTTCTCACCAAAACCTCCCAGGATCCTCCCCACCCACTGTATTCTAGCCTTGCTGGCATTTTTTCTTTTTTTGAAATGATCCATGTCTATCTGGTTAAGGCATTTGTCCACCTTGCATTTCCTTCTGTTTTGAACTCTCTGACCCCAGATCTTTCTTTCTTACTCCCTCTCTCTCTTTCTCTCACTAAGAGACAGAGAGAATGCACACATTCATTTTATTTATTTTCTCATCTGGCCTTTGTTTCTCCAACACTTAGTTGTCTATGTGGTGCTGGGGTTCAAACCTTGGTCCTCCCACTTGGGAGACAAGTACTCTAACCTCTGAGCAACCGCTCCAGCTCCTCCCCACCTCCCTTACCAGATCTCTCTTAACTGGCTCCTCATCCTTCAGATCTCAGAGAAGCATGTCCTGACCTTCCCATTCCAGGTCTCAGTATTTTGCTTTGTCACTCTTGTTACTATTTGAAATTATTTTATTTATTTGCTTGCTAATTGACTTTATCCCCCAGGCAAACCTTCATGTCATCGCGGACTTTCTGTCTTCTTCACATACACCCCCAGCATCTGGCTAGGGCTTGACACATATTTGACACAAAGTAAATGTGTATACAAAGAATGAAAGAACAAATGACTAAATGTATCATCTCCACCACCTGCTGCGCTACTGTTAGTTGTGAGTTGGTACTTTAAGTAATTGCCAGATTTTGTAAATTACTGGTTTACTAAAATACAAATTAGAATACACGCAAGGTTAACCCTCTAATCACATGTCTTATTTTATTCTTGAAAGGAAAAGAAAGCGTAGAATTACTCTTTACTGTTTGGGAATGAGTGTAATTTGCATGCTGGCTCAATCCAGAGGCTTTCACATTTCAGGATGCACCTGGAATCACAGCAAGGTGATTCAGGTCAGAGCTCTGTGCACCCTCTTCAGAATTTCAGTTAAGGAGATCTGGAGTCACTCTGAGAAATTGCATTTTCAAGAAATGTCCAGTGATGCCGCTGTTGCTGGTGGGAACCACACTTTGAGAGCAATTGCCACAATCTGCATGGGTCACTCATTTTAAAGTGCAGCTACTATATGGGCTACATGAGGTAGCTCAGTGGTAATGAGCTTGTCGAGCATGTGTGAGACCCTGGGTTCTATTCCCACCACTGGAAAAAAAAAAGCCTGCTTAATAGTTGTGGCTATTTTGAATTATTGCAGTGCTTTATTTCTCTGTGATCTTTTTGGCTTTTACTAAAACCCAAGCATATTCATGGAAATCAAATATCAAAATACCTGTCTTGTGTGCTGCAAGAGTTCAAAGATTGAGGCCCAATTGCTGCCACAGAGCTTTCGGGGTCATCTCTATCTTAAGAGTATAAGTGTTAAAGTCATTCATCTAAACATGAAATCTACCAATTTATTTCTGTGTCTACTTTCAATAGTACAATTATTGTTATTATCATGGTACATTTATTCAAGGTACATTTTAGAGTACTATTTGCTGGTATTAGATTTCATGTCCACTTCTGCAATAGCTTCCTAACTGGCTCTCATGAGGTTATCCACGTGAAGCCAGATCAAGATGCAAATTCAATCATGCCACCTGCTTGTATAAAACTCTCCAGTAGTTTTTTAATCTTCCCAGGTAAAAGCCCAGTGTCTTTAACACTTGTTACTTGATGTGGCCCTTGTCTGCCTTTCACTCTCCCCACCCTATTTAACTCCTTTTTCTTCAGAGCTCAGTTTGTGCCATTTTCTCAAGCTTTCTCCTTAGTTCTCAGATCCAGTCGATTTCCTCTGTTGCGCTATCTTACACAGCCAAGTTAATTCCTTCCGGGCACAATGCCCGTCTAGGGTCTTTATGTGTTCATCATCTGTAGGAGAGAAGGACCAAGACCATTTGTATTCACCAGTACCTTTCTACTGCCTTAGCACATGTTGTAGGTACTCAGTTAAACGTTATGTTGAATGAAGTTTTGAAATGGATTTCAGTTTTATTTTATTTTTTAAGAAAGAGGGGGAGAATCGATTTTATTTTTTTATCTGGTTTTTGTTTACCCAGCATTTAGTTGTGTATGTGATGCTGGGGTTTGAACTCAAGTCCTTGCACATGCCAGGGAAGTACTCTACCACTGAGCCACCGCTCCAGCCCCTATTTCTCAGTTCTTATTATGCACCAAGTCCTACCCTGGGTCCCAAGAGGGACTTGAGATTAGTAGGAGAATTGAAGAACTCCATGCCAGTTAAAAGCAGTGGATAAGTTGTGGAGACGATCTTCTGGAACAGAGTGGAAGTGGCTTTGGAAGAGGAGGAGGGAGAGATCAATTCCAGATGAGGAAATCAATTCATTCAATTGCCTCTTGAAGATACAGTGCTCTCTAGGTCCCGAGCGCTATACTGTTTCACGTTGCCCGAGGGTTTTGTGTGATTTTTTTTGCAGGTGGGTAAAGCAGGCACCGCAACGTCAACTAACTTGCGCAAAGTCACACAGCTACTAAGTGATAGAAAAGGGATTTGAACTCAGTCTGCCTGACTCCAGAACGTCTCATGGACAACATGGCAGTTAAGTCGTGCTTGAAGCAACTGGCCAAGTGAAAAAACGCACATCCGTTCCTAGCAAACTCTGGCCCGGAAAACATGATTAATTACGAGTTTCATTTAATGTGGGGAGGGATTTCACAGGAGCACAAAATGATGACAGGACGTGAGAAAATAACTTCCGGTCACGGCGAGCGGCGAAACGGTTTCCACGGAAACTGTACAGCGTTCGCTGCAAGGTGAGATCTCGCGGTACTTGAGCCAGCGGAAGTGACGTCGGGCCGGTCTGGAGGCCCTCCGGTAGATCGCTGCGGCCCCTCCTCCCTGAGCGGCTGCCTTTTCCCGCGCGAGCTGCCTGTGCTGCTCGGGCCGCCCGCGGGGAAACATGGCGTCCGCTCTGGAGCAGTTCGTGAACAGTGTCCGACAACTCTCGGCTCAAGGTGAGGCGGTAGACCGAGGGCTGGGCCTGGGTAGTTCTAGCGGATGGGGCTGCAACCTCAGGCGCCAGCGCGGACGGCTGGGACCGCCCCCTTAGTCCGGAGTCTCGTCTCGGGGGCCAGGTTTGGGGTTGCGGCGCTTAGACCAGGGCGGGATCGTGTGTGGCTGAGTGTGAGCAGCCCTCTGGCACTCTGGAGCCCAATTGTCCCCGCCCGCCAGCCTCACCTCCTTCTGGCCTCTGGGACCCTCCTCCCCCCCGGCCCGGGCCCCTGCCACAGGGAGCTTCGCTTGACAGTTTGGGGGCGTGACTTCCGCCCGGCGCCTTCCTGAATATTCATTGGCCCGTTCAGCTTCCCTGGCTGTCAGTGATAGGCGCAATGCGCTGTCTTCTCGGCTTTGGCCCGCCCCCTGACTAGGCCGCGGGGAGCGGACCCAGGCGAGTCTTTTCTGGGCTCCTTGGCTCCAAGGCTCGCCTTGGCGGATCCCTCAGCCGCCGGCTGGTGCACACTGGGCAGCCTCCGCGCCTGTTTTGCCCTACAGAATGCCAAGGGAGCTCTCGCTGGTGGAACTCCATTTCTGTGGGATAGAATTGTTACCTGGATTATTTTGACCTTAGTTTTCATGCTATTTGGCTCATTCATCTCATCACCTCGGTATCCTGGATTCAGAGTAGTGAGATAGTAGCTCTGAAGCCCCCTTATGTTTCTTCATCTGTAAGATAAAAATGAGTCCTTACTTCATAATGTCCTGGGGGGGGGGTCGCATGGAGAAGCGACGTGAAAGCACTTGGAACAATGCCTGTCGTAGGGGGTGCAGTAATTACAGCTATTGTTGTAAAGTTCTAGAAGCTGTGTGACCTTGGATAAGCCACCGTCAATGTTTTTTTATCCCCATTTGTGAATAGAGGGGTGCTGTTTTACTGTTGTTTTAAGATTTAAATGCTACGGTTTGAAGCTGTAGTTAGTAATAATAGTTCTCGTTTTCATTATTATTGAAAGAAGTCAAGTTCATTAGTTAGATACACACTTCATTGTTTATGAATGAAGAAGCTTAAACCGTTCATTTATGCAACACAGTTTCTACTCCATGGATGTAATGTGGTTAGAAGATTGAAGTTGGAATCCTGTCTCAGTCATTTGTGTGGGACATTTAATTTCTTTGGGCCAATTTTCTCATTTACAGAATGGAAGAGGGTAGTTATGAGAATCAAGGAATGTCACTTATCTGAAAGCTTTGATACTTTCTGTGTACAAGCATTGTCTTGCACATAGATACCTTTTGTCTGCTAGGCAGAGATAAATATAACTTTCACAGCCATCAGCTTCTGTGCCTCACACTCAGTAGTGCACTCAATGTTTGAGTTTCTGTTTTAGCTGCTCTTATTCAGAGTTTTATAACATGGACCTTAAGTAAAGGGAATGTTGTCATTTCTACTTCTCTAAGATTAAAGGGAACTCCACTGGGTACATCTCTGGCTGGGTTCATTTCACATGCACCCAGTGACACTTAAACTTACTTTTGATTTGCCTGGTGGCCCTGAATTGATTAACTATCCGATAATTTCATAGTGACCTAGCTTTTAAGTGTCAACTCGGCATTGGTTATTTAATTGGAGGAAACCTAATGGACTGAAATGCTTATTTCTGGGAGGTTTCAAATCACGTTGAATGTATTTAGAGTAGTGTTTTTAAAAGGGCAAATTATTTGACTGGAAGACACTGTTTCATATGTACCAGTGAGTTCCATAATAAAATGATGGTGTGGTGAGTTGGTATTTTTCCATCTTAGCAGAGGTTTATTTTTGTTTTTAAAGAAAACTTAAATTTAAAAGTGCTCTAGTATAGAAGCCTCAGAAGTTAGTCTAGCTATAGTCACTTGGATTTAAAGTATATGCTATTTAAATGTTCTTTCTTTTTGAGAAGAGAGAAAGAAAAGGTTAATTTTTTATTTATTTTTTTCATCTAGTTTTTGTTTTTCTGACACTTAGTTGTGTATGTGGTGTTGGGGTTTGAACCCGGGTCCTTGCACATGGCAGGCAGGTGCTCTACTGCTTAGCCACCTCTCTAGTCCCTAATTGTTGTTCTTTTTTTTTTTTTTGTTTGTTTGTTTAGGAGAGAGGGACAGGGAGAGGGAGAGGGAGAGAGAAAGAGAGAATCAGTTTCTTTGCTCTGACACTGTGGTATGTGGTGTTGAGGTTCGAACCTGCATCTTCGTGCGTGCCAGGCAAGCCCTATAATCTCTGAGCCACTGCTCCAGCCCCCAAATGTTCTTTTAATAAGGAAAAAAAATCACCCAGCTGCTGTACAGAAATAATTGAAGGACTTAAGGTTAATGCCCATGAACTTATTCATACCATTACCACTACCAGAAAGTCAGCATTGTGTGGCCGGGGTGTCTGTCATTAGAATAACAATCAAAATCAGTAGTCTACTTAAAGTATAATTTAGGCATAATTAGGTTCTATCCTTTACTTGTTAAAACTTAGCCTTGTGGTGTAGGGGAAGAGTGATGATCAGTTAGGAGATTAATTCAACAGCTGTTGTATGATTGGCTACTAAGCAGGCACTGTATTCTGAAGGTGGAGAAATGAGATAGCCCTTTTGCTTGAATTTTTTTTTAATTGCTTAACCACCTTAATCCCATGTGATGCAGAGAGGGCAGATATCCAACTTAGTACATCCAGCTTGTGAGAGGGTGAGACCCAGAGAAGGCCTAAGGAGTTGAATGTTAAGTATATGAATCAGGTAGCAGATGTGGAGAACAACTTGTGCAGAAGCATGAAGATGAGAGAACGTGCATGGTGATTCTCTGAGCTTGGTGTTACCAGCACATAGGTATGTGAGGAAAACAGCAGGAGGTAAGGCTTGAGAGGTGGCAGGCAACCATTACTGAAGGGACTCTGAAAGCTAAATTGAGTCATTTGGATTTCTTAACACCATTGTAGTAATTTGATTGAATTTGCATTCTAGAAAGATCAGACAATACCAGTATGGAATATTAAAAGGAGAGAAAGATCGAAGTAGGCATACTTTTTAGAAGATTTATGATATAATCCAGACAAGTGGAGGAGGCAATGCCCACCAAAGTTCTGTCTGACAAAGTCCAGACTTGGGGATGGGCTAGGCAAAGCCAGCCCTAGAGATTGTCAAAACTATCCCTTCTAGGAATTGTCTGTGTTCTAGTAATTATATGCATTATGAATTTGCTCAAACTGGAAACTGATTTTTATAAGAATTCCATTGCGCAAACAACTGTTGCGGATTGTTGAGAAGGATACTTGTAATAACATATAGAAATCATGGGTAACAAAGCTATACTGACTTTTAAAACAAAATTGGAAATAGAAAGCAAAATAATTAGAACTAAGGAACAAAGAAATAATATACGTAAAACATCTACAGAAAGACATGCTTACTTCTCCTGTTGCAGAGGATGAGCTTTTAACACCTTAGCAGTAAATAAGACATGTATGCCTTTCCTGGCTTAGTGGAGGTTGAGTTTTAACTCCTTAGCAGTAATTAAGACATGTTTACCCTTTTTGTCTCTGTAGAGAGGTTAGGCTTTAACTTTTTAGCCCATAAATTAGAATGCACAGATATTTTATAGTATTAACATTTATAGGACCTGGGATAGCTATGGAATATCTAGTAAGGTTACAATAACAAAATAGTTTTTAGGTTAGTAGTTAATAGGGTATAGGAGTAATATAGCCTATAACATAGTCTAGCTAATTAAGAAACTTCATTTATGCTAAGATAGGGCTTCTAGATTAATGTAGTGTAGTAACTTTTAAGTGCTTCTCTTATCTGGTGAGGTAATGGTTTGTAAAAACATCTAAAGGAATTTAGGGAGACAGAATTTGGGGCAATGTTTGGTCTCTGTCCCTTGCAAAAGCAGGTTTAAAAAATATGGTCCATGTGGTGGGTAGGTCGAGGACATAAATTGTACTAATGGTTGATGCTTTAAGATTACTGGGAAACTGAAAAGATAATTGTACAGTGAAGCTGGTAAGGAAAGCCTTGTTTGTGCACATGTATAAAAATGTTCAACAACAAAGAACAGACAGCATTTTGCTCAAGCGGGGAACTGTGTCTGCTTGCAACTTGCCTGCACCGACTCCACTCTTCCTTTGGGGACCTGAGTTCAGCTGGGGCAGGCCCCTGGCAGACAAGAAATCATGAGGATCCAAATTAAGGGAGAGTAGAGAGAACGGAATGGAGCTTGGGTCCCCAAGCTTTTGGGTGCAGA
This sequence comes from Aplodontia rufa, assembly GCA_004027875.1. Lineage (NCBI taxonomy): Eukaryota > Metazoa > Chordata > Mammalia > Rodentia > Aplodontiidae > Aplodontia > Aplodontia rufa. Next base: position 59,242 of record PVKS010009289.1, read on the forward strand.
GAGGGAGATGTGGGATGTGGTGACAGTAATGTATACATTTCTGAGTTGGGGGACTAGAAAAATAACTGGAGGAAAGGAGTTTAGGGAGGCTAGAGAGAATTAGGAGGTGTGTTGTCACCTCTAGTTGAGTCACATGCAGGTTGTTTCACTCCTGTGCTCTTTTTGGGTCCTCATCTGAACCGGAGGGAGACATAAGAAATCACATTTAGGCACTTTGGATTCTGAGATACAAAGTCTGTGGTTAGTTCCTTTAGTTTGGTTGGTGCTGTAATTTAATGCTAGTGTTGTTCCTGTTTTGCAGGACAAATGACCCAGCTTTGTGAATTGATCAACAAGAGTGGGGAACTCCTTGCGAAGAACTTATCCCATCTGGATACTGTGCTTGGGGCTCTGGATGTACAAGAACACTCCTTGGGTGTCCTTGCTGTTTTGTAAGGGGCATCTTCTTTCATAGTTTTATGCTTGTTAAAACTGAACACTACAGTTTCTGGCTCTATTTTATTTATTAATTTTCCATGTAGAAAGTAAGTCGTATAAATAACATTGAGCTCTCTTACAAAAGCTAAAGTCATAATTTTGCTCATTCCAGCTAATCATTTCTTATTATATTTTGTTAAGTTTTATCATTTTTTGGCTTTCATTTATGTTTATAGATATTTTGGAAATTTGTTTTTAAAAAAATGGCCATTCCAATTGTAGGCACCATAGTTTGCATTTATCTGAATACTTCTATTCATGTAATCTATAGCATTGACCATGTTTTCTAACTTGGAAAGAAATAGGAAGAATGATAGAATGGGGCATGGTGGAATACACTGAATGAAGATATCAATTTTTTTTTCTTATGCCTTGGCACAGATCTTCAAACAAATTTAAGCTGTTTCAGACCAAATTAAATAGACCTTATTTTAGCTGGGGTTCCTTGTAATTCTTTGGTCCTGATAGTAGAATTCTTTTTCTCTTGATACTATGATATTCTAGGTTTGGATATCGTGGTTGTCACGAAATGTTGAAAAAATAGAAATAACAGAAGAAATTATTGTGAAGGGAGGGTCTGACTCCATCACGTTGGGACTCCTGAGACAGAAGTATATGTTAGGAACAGTTTAGAGCAGAAACCTTGTGAGAGCTATGCTCTATAATTACATTGTGACTATTTAAATTAAATTTGAATTAATCAGAGTTAAATAAAGGGAAAGATTCAGTTTCTCATTTGCACTTGCAACAATTCAACCACTCTGTAGCCACTATGTTGGACACTAAAGAATTCCAACCATGGGTGTTCTGTTAATGAACATTCTCCCTCTGTAGACAGTTCTGGATAATGCTGGTTTGTTTTTCTATTGATATGAAAGAGCAGATAGCCTGCATGTTTTAGACACACATAAACTCACATGTGCACATGTATCAAGTGAGATAATATACATGAAAGCATTTGGAAGCTTATAAGGTGTCTGCCATTGTATATCAGTTATAATGGTGCATATAAAGAACCCTGAACTTATGGCTGATACCTAGATCTGAATCTACATTCTTCCAATTATGAAGAGTGGGTCCCTGAGCTTCATATTTTTATTTATAAAGTGGAAATCACAAGCCTTACTTACCTATTGTAAACCCCAAATAAAATTATTTCTGGCACATCTTGATCATTACCAAGTATAATTATAGATGTAAGGTGACACTGTTAAATCAAATAATACTGTGTAGTTGAGCATAGACAAACTGAAAGATGTAGGAGAAATTATGATTGGATAATAATCCATTTCATTTTTCTGGAAATTAGTTACAATTGAAATTTGTTTGTTTTTTTAAGAAGAACTTAAATTTTTCTTCTAATCAATGCCCTAAGTGGTGGGAATTTGTATGATTTCTTCCCAAAACCTATCTGTGATCCTCTCTTGGTGTGTTTCTCATGGTAATGGATGGTACTATGTGCCAAGTTACTCAGGGTGGACCAAGTGAGTCTTCCCTGTTCTCACCACCCCTCCTGTCCTATCAGCTAGTTCTACCAGTCATTTTCAAAGATGGGTCACAGCATTGCCTGACTCCTGGCATACCATCTTTAACCTGAATCATTGCCTTCGCTCCCACTAGCCCATAGCTCTCGTTTCTTGCCTCTTTTCAAAGCAGGAAAGCAGCCAGGCATGGTGGCGCATTCCTGCGCTCCCAGCTACTCAGGAGGCTGAGGCGGGAGGATCACAAGTTGTAGGCTAGCCTTAGCAACTTAGACCCTGTATCAAAATTAAAAGCAAAAAGGCCTGGGGATGTGACTCAGTGTTAAATGCCCCTGGGTTCAATCTCTGGTCAGGGGTTGGCAGGGGATGGTAAGGGCTGGAAAAACAACAATTGACTTAAATGATGACTACAATAGACCTAAAAAAAATTGTTCTAAATTTTTTTTGTTGTTGTTGTTAAAAGTTTGTATTTGGTTTATCCACAAGAACTAGATAACCTGGTATTTGGCCTTATTTAATGGAGTTTTTTTTTTTTTTTTAAGAGAGGGAGAGGAACAGTGACAGAGAGAAAGAATCAATTTTATTTAGTTTCTCATGTGGCTTTTGTTGTTCTGACTTGCGTTGTATACATGGTGCTAGGGTTTGAACTCACTTCCTCATGCATGCCATGCAAGTGCCGTAACTGCTGAGCCACAGCTCCAGCCCCAAGAGTTGTCTTTTTTTTAAGCATATTTTTCTTAACCCCTGTTTGTGCCAATGTTCTATATCGATTATGAAAAAAAAAAAAGGACTAGGACTATGCTTAATTTTGTGGACTCTTGTTCTTAATTTTTAAAAATAAGTTCCTTAATTTCACAGAATATTGGAGATAGAATAGACTTCAGGCATAAGTTACTTCTACACTTTACCCTATGAAATATCAGGGTAATTAGATTATTTTCTCCTTATTCTAGGTTTGTGAAGTTTTCTATGCCCAGTGTTCCTGACTTCGAAACGTTATTCTCACAGGTTCAGCTTTTCATCAGTACTTGTAATGGGGAGCACATTCGATATGCAACAGACACTTGTAAGCGAAATAATACTTTATCTTCTGTTGAATGTGTTTTGCCTTTTTAGTTATTTATATTTTCAATATTTTGTTATTGTTGATCTAGTTGCTGGGCTTTGCCATCAGCTAACAAATGCACTTGTGGAAAGAAAACAGGTAAGAAATGCTATTCAAGTATTTATAGTTCTGTTACAATGTGTACCTAACTTACACAGCGAGCTAGTTTATCAAGATTCCAGGTTGTTACTCAGCATCCTGACACTTTCGTACATGTGGTTACTTGAGAGCTCCCCAAGCTTTTCCTATAAGGACAGCTAGTCACTACTAGAGGTGAATGACCCAGAGGTACAGGAAATGTGTTGTCTCAAGGGAGGCAACTGGGTATTGTTGTTTTCAAAACTATCAATCCATGCTGGGAGTGTGGCTTAGTGGTAGAGCGCCTGCCTAGCTTGTATGAGGCCCAGATTTCAGTCCCTACAACCACAAAAGAAGTGAAAAGACCAATCTAATGCCCTTTATGTTGTAATATGCTATTTTTTGTGTTTGTTACATTTTTTTAACCTTCATTTTTTTTTGACTTACGGAAAACTATAAGAATAATATACAAAGAATTCTCATGTACTTTTCACCTAGGTCTTCTAAATATTAATATTTTATCACTTGCTTACTCTTTTCTTTCTCTGTTTTTATCTGAACCGTTGAAAGGTAAATTGCAGATATGCTGTTATTTACTCATAAATACTTCAGTGGCGCTTCCTTAAAGGACATTCTGTAATAGACCACAATAAAATGATCAGCACCTGGACATGAGTGTTTATAATGTCTCATAAATCCACAGACCCTATTCAGTTGTGATCAACTGTTCAGCTAATGTCCTTTATAGCAAAAGACTTTAAATCATGGGTTGTCATGTTGTTTAATCTCTATAGTCTCCTTTCACCTGGAAGAGTTCTTCAGTCTTTACCATTTATGATATTGACATAAGTGGGTATTTCTTTCTTATTTGAAAGTGAACTTTTAAGATTAGTGGCTCAGAGGAGGCTGAATTCAGAAAGAACCAGTTCTATAGGAGTTCCAAATAAACTGAAAGAGATGGTTTTTAAAAAGTCACCAAGGGTGCTGGAGATGTGGCTTGGTAGAGTGCTTGCCTAGCATGTATGAGGCTCCAGGTTTGATCTCCTGCATTCACAAAACTAAGTAAATAAAAAATAAAAAAGTCACCGAGGTTTTATTGAAAAAGCCATATAAATCATTTAGATATTTTATAGTGTCATCTTCTGTGCAGAAATTGATTGTACCTCACTTGAAATTCGTTCTTACTATCTATAATCAGGGAAGGAAACAGCTCATTTGTTAACTTGTGTATTAGTTTCAATGGCAATTTACTGTATCAGTCAGGTGAGGGCTAGACTACCATATGGAAAAATGTAAGCACCCTTATCCACAATTACATTTCTAAGCTTAGGTGCTCATCTGTTACAAATGATTTGGAAACTTTTTTTTTAAGATGTAAATATAATCAACTTTTGAGAAAGTAATGTTTTTGATCACTAATATTCACTTGGGGGGAAGAGCTTTTGACTTAAAATGTTGCTAAATTGTCTGAATATTCCAAGGAATAACTTAAGAGAACATTTTGTGGCTGAATAGGGACAGACATTTCCTGACCGAGTATGGAAACCTCATGTTGCTATTTAAAGGAACCTATCAATTAGTGTTATTTTTTATTATTTATAAGTGACAACATAAGATCCAATGTGCTGCCATCTTTGAGAACTTATCTGAAAGAGATGTCATTTCTGACAGCCCCTGCGAGGAATTGGCATCCTTAAGCAAGCCATAGACAAGATGCAGATGAATACAAACCAGCTGACCTCAATACACGCTGATCTCTGCCAGGTAAGCAGCCAGAATGAGTGACTCACAGCAAGTCAGAGGTGTAAGACTGCACGGCTCAGCACTGGATTAGATAAATGAAGGTAATGCTGTGTTGTAGAAGTTGAAAGTAGCCATGGAGCTTGTTGGCTAGTTAGTTGGTAAGCCAGATAGGGTAATTACTGTTTATATATGTGTGTGTGTGTGTGTTTGTGTATATAAAATATTACATCTTTAAAAGAATTTTTCGTGACTGAGATATAGCATACCGTAAAGCACTGATTTTAAGAAGTGTGCAAATCCAGGAATGGTGGTGCTTGCCTGTAATCCCAGCTACTTGGAAGGCTGAGGCAGAAGGAGGATTGCAAGTTTGAGGCCAGTCTAGGCATCTTAGTGAGACACTGACTCAAAATTAAACAATAAAAGAAAAAAAGGCTGGGCACAGTGGCACACACCTGTAATC
>PVKS010009290.1:0-64609 GCA_004027875.1 Aplodontia rufa
TATTATCACTTTCCGTGGGTCAGAGGTTTGGACGCAGGTTGGTTGGGTCTTTTACTTGGGGTCATGGTGTGGAGAGATAGGGACACTAACATACTGTTGGTGGAGCTGCAAACTGGTACAGCCCCTCTGGAAAGCAGTGTGGAGAATTCTCAAAAAACTAGGGATGAACCCACCATACGACCCTGCTATTCCTCTCCTGAGTATCTTTCTAGGGGATTTAGAATCAGCTCATTATAGTGACACAGCAATATCTATGTTCATAGCAGCTCAATTTACTATTGCTAGGCTATGGAAACAACCCAGATGTCCCTCACTGGATGAATGGATCCAAAAACTGTGGTACATTTATACCATGGAATTTTACACAGCAATTAGAAACAATGATATTGCAGCCTTTGAAGGTAATTGGATGGCTATGGAAGAAATTATGCTGAGTAAAATCAGCTTAACCCAGAGAACCAAGGGTCGAATGTCTCCACTCATCTGTGGAGGTTGGAACTAGACCCTGGCCATTCAGAAAGGCGGTCTATTATCATGTGTTAAATCCAGATAAGATGTAATATTATACAGCCTAATGCTTTTTTAGAGATATTGTGGGGAAGGGAAGGGAGGGATACAAGTGGGAAATTGGGGGGGGGAACTCCTAGGGGTAAATCTAGTATCCAAAAACTGTACACATTTTATATTATTTTGTTAAAAAATTTGTATGATTGTTCAAAAATTAAAATTAAATTTAAAAAAAAGACCCTTTACATAGTTAACAAGAAAAAAAAAGTCCTGTCTGAGACTGCTATCCCATCTGATGCTGAGGGTCCTCTTCAACCTCATTCGCTTTCTTGTAAGAAGCCAGTTCTTTGCAGCTGTAGAACTCACAGAAGTTTCTGTCTTCTCTGAGCCAGTAAGGGAGTGTCTTTGCTCTTTCCATTCCTGATCTGCTGCATCTTTGACCTGGAGAGTCAGGTTTAAAGGGATCATCTGATTACGCAAGGCTCACCCTGATAATCTCTCTTTTAATTAACTCAAACTCAACAGATTAGTAACCTTAATTACAAAATCCTACATACATGTAAGGTAACAATCACTGGAATGATTTTCCACCCTATTCATAGATTTTGCTTTCACTCAAGGAAATTAATACAAGAGCAATGGTAATAGGAATCACTTAAATTCTGCCTTCCATGTATATGTGCATGCAATGGGTACACATAGCGTGACTTTGATTAATGATTATTCCATTGACATAATCCTGACTAATAAATATAGATCTACTTTTATATGGCCAAACAGTATTCTGTTTTGGGTTTCAAAACAAGTTATGTATTAGACAATCAAGTGGTTCCCAATTTTTCCTTCTTATGAATTATGCTAGAATTAATATGCCTAGGGATTTGTCTTCATATTTGTGTGATTCATTCCTAGGTGAAAATTCAAAGCAGCTATGTTTATCAAATCAAAGGATTAGCTGAAATGATGCTATGACATGCAGTGAAGAGTCCACCAGCAAAGCACGCTTGTCTAGGGAAGGCTTTGGTGAAAATTCTCTGGATCTTTGTGCCAATACCAATGATTTATTAGCATCCTTGAAAGGACTTTTAAAAATTACTCGCTGTCTCTGCACAAAACATACAGGAAGTAACATAAAGCAGAGATGTCTTCTCTTCTCCTCTCTATCATTACCCCTCATAAAAATGTTTTCATTTTAATCAGATGGTGCTCAATGAAATGGAACCTTTTAATTTAATTTCCACACACCTTATTTAAAAAGCAACAGTAGAAGGTAGGTCTACTTTGGAAGTTTATAACTTTTTCATGTGAAAGGGACATTGCACATTTGACCCTATAATAGAAACTCAGATTTCAAATGAAGGTTCTAAGAAAATATAACACTACGAATATTTAAAAAGAAGAAAACAATCATTTAATAACACCCGGCTTGCCAGGAGATGTCCTTACAGTTCTTTTAACCAATATAGTCATCCCTTCTTATCTGTGCTTCCAATTTGCATGGTTGCAGTTACCTGTGATCAACTGTGGCCTGAAAATATTAAATGGAAAATTCTGCAGATACATAATTTGTAACTTTTAAATTGCATGCTAAGTTACATGATTTAAATTGCATAATTTTAAAATTGTGAATAACAGGATGAAATTTCACACCATCCTGCTTCATCCCATCCAGGACGTGAACCATCTCTTTGTCCAGTGTATCCATACTGTATATGCTACCTGCCTGTTAGTCACTTAGCAGCCATCTTGGCTAACATATCAACTATGGTGGCATCACAGTCCTTGTGTTCAAATTATCCTTTAGGTAAGAGGGGAAGAAAAAGTATGACTGCATTCCTTCCCACAAATTTTATTACAGTATATTTTTATAAATGTTCTGTTCTGCTATTAATCATTGTGGTTAATCTACTATGCCTAATTTATAAATTAACCTGATCATTGATATGTGTGTATAATACTAAACATGCACTATATAAAATCTTGTAAGGTTGTTCAAAAAAAATAAAAATAAAAAAATAAAAATAAAAATAAAAATAAAAGTAAAAAAAAAAACATGCACTATAGACAGGATGTGGTAACATCTATGATTTGAGGCATCTACGGGCATCTTGGAATGTGTCCCCTGTGTGTAAGGGGGGGGGTGACTGTATTTAGCACCTCCTTCAGGCAGTTCCATCTCCAGTGCTGAGGATAAGGGGGTAAATAAGATAAACCAACCCCAAAAGTAGATTCATGCTCTCCAAAAATGCATAACAGAACTTGTAGAATGAAAACAGGAAGACTTACAATTCTAGATAAGGAAGTTTTAAAATAAGAGATAGCATTTCAGGAACCAGCATTTATTTCCTGACCTGGAGAGATAGTAAATGGAATTAAGAAATATCTGTATAGAAGGAATAAGTATTTTAGATCTATCACACAGCTGGTGACTATAGTTAATAAAAATAAATTGTGCATTTCAAAATTGCTATGAGAGTGTATTCAACTATTCTCTCTACAAAAACTGATGTGAGGTGATAGGTATGTTAATTAGTTTGATGTAATCCTTCCAGTGTGTGGTGTATCAAACTATCAGTGTCCCACAAATACATACATATTAAATCATTTATTATTTTTATTATTGTCAATTGCATTTTTTAATGCTAAAGGATGTTTTTCAGACCAAAGGGAGCTGACACTATATGGAAGCTTAGCTTTTCAGAAGTGTGTGTGAATTGCATCAAAAATGATAAATATCTGATAACAACAAGAGATCATTTTTCCCTTTCCACCCAGTCTCTCTGTAAGTCATATAAATGTTTAAAAACAAATTTTAAATATCTGTAAATAATAGCTCCTTTCCTGGGAGAACTTGGAATACGGACAAGCGTGTGTACACAGAGTTATGTCTGCCAAGAGCAAATCCTGGTGGGCTTTCCCCTGGCCATCCCTGAGCAGAGGGAGCTGCACAGTGAAAGATTTGCCGACAGCTGTGCACACGCATCCTCTGCCCCTGCTCACGGCCGGCCTGGGAGCTGAGCCTGTGTCTTGCACCTGTTGATCAAGGCCAGCCCCATCAGAAGCTGTCGCTGCTATTCCCTCTCCACCCGGTACCTGCAAGCTCCTGCTCCTATTATAAAACTCTCCGATCCTCAACAACACATGAGGTCTCAGTCATAATGGAAACTGGAAAGGAGCTCTCCTGTAGCTAATTAGATGTCACAGTGAGAAAAAAAGAAAGTTTCCCCTGGTCTTATCATTTGAAAAGGAATATTTTCTTCAATGAAGTCTTTACCTGAGATCTGAAGCGCAATGCATATTTGTCTTGTTTCAGGCTATCCTTGCCAAGGAGATTTAAATTTAAATAAGGATGCTCTAGAACCTAACAATCTAGAATGATGGGAATAGCAGAGGGAGCATACTGGTGTCCACTCAGGATTGCAAACGCTTGACTGCCCTTTCCCTCTGGGCCCTTCTGGAGGGAGGTAGCACAGGCATTATCTAACTCACATACCTCCCTCCAGCTGCAGAACAAAGGTGGGTCTCAGGTAGAGACCTCCACACTGACTCCATCACTCACGCCTGCACCTCTCTCCTGGCCCGCAGACCCTGCCTCGCTTCCCACGCCTGTCCGGGTGAATGCGGCGGTCCTTGTTCTCTTGCAGCCTTGGTATTTGAGCTTCTTCTGTTCCCACCGCCTTTTAGTTCTTTCCTCCATATGTGTGCCTCAGCCTTTCCTGATTTAAATAATCAAAGCAGTCTTCCTTGCACTGTGCATTGATGGTGTCACTTGCCAGCCACCACCACATCAGTTCTCCTTCCCTTCACAGCTTAGATCTCTCGAGGGAAGAATCTGCACGGCCTCTGGCTCCTTCTCTCCCCATCTGGCTTCTGCAGCACCCTTCATCCACCCACAAAGACTCCAAGTGACTTCCTTCTTGTTAAATCTAGTATCACAAGTGTATGCAAAAGTGCCTCTTGGGTCTCAGCTCCTGGATTTCCCACAGGCATTCAAAGTTCAGTGTATCCAAAATCAATCTGGTCACCAACCCAAGCCCTCCATTCCCCGCACAAATCTTCCACTCTTCCCTCTTTATTCAGTCTTGGTCATGAAGCCGTCACACTCCCTGGGGACTTGCACGTCTTTGTCAGCTCATCCAGGACCCTCTGCCACTGCAGGCCTTTCAGATGGCTCTTCTCCCTCTTCATGGTGACAGCCATCTCTGTAGTGAATGCTTTGTTGGTCCATGGTAGACCATCACTAAATTCCAGAGTGCGAGGGACTTGGTGGAAGGAATTGACTTGGTCTCTACTCTCACCTCTCCATCCATCACTCACAAGCACGGATTTCCAAACCCCATTCTCCTTCTTGAATATTTCAATGGCTTCTTATTGCCTAATAATAAAGCCCAGATATTAGCTTGACATAAAAGCGTCTCACAATCTTATCCTAGCCTATTGGATAACTCGGTGTTTAAGTGCACAGACCCTGGAGCTCTGCCATTAACTTGATGTGTGACCTCAGACAAGGTTCTTAACCTCTCTGTGATTCAGCATCTTCCCTTGCAAACTGGGGATAATTATCACAGAAAGCACAGGGTGCAGGGAACATCGGATGTCCATAGATTCTGGAACTGCACCTGACGCAGGAGTGTGGGGTGGGTTAGCCGTGTGGATCGAATGCCACTCTCACCTATGCTCACATGTCTCCCTTCACACAAATGCACAAACACACTCCAGCCAACAGCACACAGTCCCCCCAACACACTGCAGTGGCAATTTCATGCTACCACAACTTTGTTTCATACCCTGGACCAGTCTGCCGCATTCCCCCTTTTTTTAGGGGATTCAGCACAACTCTCACTGTGGGGAGGCCTTTTTTAAGGTCCTGAGACAGTCCCACCCTGAGCTGGCACCCCAAAAGAACTTCCACACTTCACTGCAACTAATTATTTTAAAAAACTTTGAGATACCCCTCTGGAGCACTTAACACATAGCCAGCCCTGCTCTAAATACATGGATCCTCTCATTTTTGCCTCGCTGAAAACCTATGACATGTTTTCCTAAGTGGTGTACACGATTGTCATCCTTCGTAGGCATGAGGCTCTTTCTGGGAAGGAATCTACGTCCTGATTATCTCTGACTCGCCAGCACCTAGCAAGGTGCCCAGGGCACAGTGGGTATAGTTAAATTGGTATCTCTTAATGAAGTCAATCAGAAACAAGCTACACTCAGAGAGAGAGAAAGAGAGATGGGAAGATGTACAAACAACTGACACTGAAGGACATTTAGGGACAGAATGGTGGTTGTTGGATCTGAAATTCATCAGTGCCATAAACAAAGAAGGCTGTAACTACCTCTCCCCATAGTTCAATCGTTATTACTCTATGAACATTCTCCATAGTGCCAAGGGGTTAATGTGCTCTCATTTGATTCTGTACAGTCATATAATTTCAGGTCTTTCCAAGGACATAATAATACAATTCATGATGACATTTTATTCCATGTTCTTGCTTCAAGGGTCATATGCAAAGTTCTGAGAAATTTTGTCTGTCCCTTACCTCCTGGGTTGCCCACCTTTGATAAAGGGCAGAGACACTCACCCCAACAACCTGTTCTTCCTGCTGAGCACCAGATGGAAATTGCCACCAATTTCAGAGAATTATAATCAGCAGCCAATTTGATAGTTTCTATAGCAATGATCTAAGACCACAAATATTAGTATGTATTGCTTATTAATTGCTACAAAGGAAAATGCTTTTTATAAATTGAAGCTATGTAAAAGAAATTCAAAGGTAAATATTTCAGTTTCAGCTTGTACTCCTTTCCCCTACGAGCATATAGTAGGTACTGTTTCATTAGACAGAGGAGAATGGTTAAAATCAAAACTGTTTAACAAACTGATTGAAATCTCTCTGGGTGACCTTGAAGCTGGTTTTAGCAGAGGAGAGCAAGAGACAGCCTTGGGGATGCCCTTGTTAGGGAGCCAAGAGTAGCAGATCTGCCTGGCAAACTTGAGCCTGGGGTCCCAGGCTATCTCCAGGAGCCCCTAGATTCAACATAGTTCATTCCAGCAATGAGAAGCTGCGAGTTGCACATTGAGCTTTTTGATCTCTTAAAGCACTGAATGTGATGGGAAGCTTATGCTCTTTGGGGCTGTGTTTCCTAAGGAACTACCACTGCTGGAACGAAGCATGGATGACGAGGCCTGATCTTCCTGTTGGATTTGGAGGCTGGCAAGCTGTGGACAGCACCCCCCAGGAAAACAGTGATGGTAAAACTGCTTCATCCCTCCAGGAAACGTTTCACCGTTGACCTTTATTTCCCTTTTACATATGCATTTCCCTTTTACATATGCATTTGGTGTGTGGGCAATCCAGGCAGGTGTACCATGTGAACTACTTATCAATCAAATTCCATTTCATTTCAATCATCAGCTTTACCCTGACTATTTTACAACTTTTAGAAAAAGAATATAAAACTTCACATATATAATTCATCTACTCTTGCTTTGACAAGCATTTCTGAAGACAAGAGAAAGAATATCTAGGTAAGCATTTTTACTAGGCTATAAAATATAGTTCAGCCCTCCCTGGTCTACAGGGATAAGATATAAAGTAGGAAAGAAAATAAAGAACTTGACAAATAATTATAGATCAGTCTTTAAACTGTTATTCTTCCGGAACCTGATTTCTTTTCATGCCTTGTGGTTTCTTTCAAAACTTGAGTGTGTGGGTGTCAGTCTTCTCACTGTCAGTTCTGTGAAGCAGTGGCAGTCAGGTCTGACCCCAGATTTTTATAAGTCCCTAAGTCCCCATTTCTCTTTAATAGGATAATGAAAAAAAATAGTGAACTGGGGACATTGTTCATTTATGTCTGTTTCCTCTGGTGTTGATATGAGATAGCAGTGTGTTTATGAAGACATTTATGCATTAGCAGTGCCTATTCGTATTCTAGTACTTGGCTTTAATGAAGAAAGCTTGACACTTTCTAGTGTGCAGGATTGTGTCATGAGGAGACTTCAGAGGGGATAATGACAGTTAATCAATTATTAACCGTGGATAGTGCTTAAAATGTAAACAATTTTAAGCCTGTTGACTCTCTGAATATATGTTGGGCATTGGCCAGCACATGTAGTTGAAGTCCAACTTCTGTAGTTAAACATGACATATGTCCATACTATCCAAAAAAAAAATCCAGCATGAACATCACTATCACAACCACCAAGGACACATCAACATTTCCAGACACATCAACATTTCCAGCATACTAGGCACCAGTTTAAAAGGGGATAAGCCAACAGGTTGGTACAAACACACCTGGGCATGTGTTTGTAGCAAGCAGAACAGAGGCAGGAGTAGTGCAAACCATATTCTTTTCCTGGTTTCATGCTTCGGTGTGAGCAGGCATTTCCAATAAAGTCCTCTTGATGACACACATGGGTCATCTGCCATGTCCTGGCTTGGAAACCATTTAGGGAAAATCGATAATGAAATGGAGGACTAGTCTCTTTAGTGCCACCTTCAATGCTAGGTACTATCCAGTATGTGGATCGAATTAGACACAAAAACCTCATGCCACCTTCCTCTGTGTGACACAGGCATGTACCGGTGTGGCCCAGCCTCCGTGCAAGCTGTCAAACATGGCCACGTCTGCTTCCAGTTTGACGCACCCTTTGTGTTTGCAGAGGTAAGTGGAAAGCTGGAGGGAAGCTAATTCCCACCCCGGGCCTCTTAACACGTGAAAGAATAAGATGCAAGGTTGTGACTTCCCATTTCCCGGGGACATGGTGTATGCTTTGTGTTTACAAAGTCAATTAGACATCTTTTCAACCTTCAGGTTCTTACTGCTAAATGAAATTCTTACTTAACATGTTTTCTTTGCTTGATGCTTCATGGTTGTTTTTCTGCTAAAAGCAAATGATTTCCTAACCTTAGCCTAGTTCTTTGTACCTGTGAACTAACTGACATCAACTGCTTGGAGAAATTAAAGTGAATAACTGGATCACTCAACTAAAATTGGTAGAGACAGTTGATGAATAGAAATTCTAGGGTAGATGACTCTCCTCTAAGACCAGGCCAGCAATCCATGTGACACAACACACCCCTAACTGTGGTCTTTGTCTAGGCACCACAATACCTGCCCTACCATTCCAGGCTGTCGCTCCTGCTGAGGAATAGAGGGAGGTACAAAGCGTTGCTCCAGTTGAGAAATGCAACCTGAATAATGGGCTCACAGGACACTTGGGTCAAAAGTCCAAAATCACAGAACTGAGTAAGGGCTAGAAGAAGAGGGAGCCATCAAAGGATGCTCCAGGAAGAGCTCTGAAGTTCAAATGCAATGTAAAGAAGGCTGGGGGGCTGTGTAGGGGGTGAGGGGATGTTTGAAAGGCTGAGTCAGAGCTTTCCCAGAGTGCATTTACATCAATAAACGCACTGAAAGTCTCTCTCTCATGTATTGAGTTCTTACTAGGTAGTCACTTTGCCTACCATTTGATGTTTTTAGCAATTCTTTAAAATGGGTATTAAAAATTTTTTAAATAAATAAATAAAAATAAAATTAAATGGGTATTACAATTCTCACCCTTCTACACAAAAGGAAATTCAGGCAAAGAATCATGAAATGACTTTTCCATAATCACCTAGCTAATAAATAGTAATACTAAGATTTCAGCCCAGGCTGGTAACCACTACACACAACCGCTCCAAAAGGAGTGAATATTAGGAATATGTGTCAGACACTGTGCTGTGGGGACACAGAGGCTCCCATGCTTAGAAAGCATAATTCTGGGTGGGAGACAGCAGTACAGGAATGCCGGAAGTGAAGTAGTGACCACAGAGCTGATGACGTGGAACTCATCAGATGAGCTATACAGTCGACACATGACCATCATCTATACGTGGCGATGCATTCGTTGACAAGTTGGGGCCAGGAACTGAAGTAAAACATCAAAGACCACAAGACACTGTCTAAGGAAGGAGAGCATCTGGGAACAGAGACACGGATGACACCCTATGTCAGCACAGATGGTCCCCCATGTACAATCGTTCCACTTGCGATTTTCTGACTTTGCAATGGTGCAAAAGCAGTAAACATTCAGTAGAGGACACACTTCCAGTTTTGAATTTGGACCTTTTCCTGAGTAGGATCCTTTCTGGTGATGTTGAACAGCACCAACCCAACGTAGCTCCTGATCAGCCCCCACGATGAGGGAACAAACCAACAGTCCAGAGCGCTGTGTGCTCAGCTGGGATGATTGATAGGTTAGGTGTCGTAAATGCATCTTCAACTTAGGATATCTCCAACTTACAATGTATTCATTGGGAAGCAGCCTTATTGTAAGTCGAAGGACATCTGTATAGCCATAGAAGCACACGTGGGGTTGTGCGGGAAAGAGAGAGAGTCACTACTCATTCAGGCTAAGGTATTAGAAAAAGGTCAAAGGAACGAAGGAATTTCAGGCAGAGGAGATAATTTGAGCATCAAGTGCTGTGGGGAAAATCAAATCTCTGCAGACTGACAGAATAGCGGTAAGGAATCAGCTATTAAACCATGAAGATTGAAGGAAGCCTACGTGGGGAGCCAGCTATCCTGAAAAATCAGCCCCCCCGTCTTGGAAGCCAGGGGCCTCAATCACTGGGGGACCAGGGCACCAGTGGCCTTGTGGCACCTGGATCAGATGGAATTGTTGCTGGAGGTGGGAGGCCAGCTAGTGGGCTAGGAATGTCCTGAATTCCACAAATGACAATGGCAGGGCAAGGAGGGGGCAGCACTGAGAACCACGTGGGCGGTAAAATAAATGTGGATATTCAGACGGCAAAATCGGGGATCTGAAATACATAAAAGGAACTGTGCTTATTCCACTGCACCTGCCACTGCAGGTTCCAGAAGTCCCAGGAGACCAGGTTTACTGTACTTGGAGTTTTATCTGTTTGATTTCACTTTGGGATTTGAAGATCTGTATGAACCTCCCCAGCTGCCACCTAATAGTCTACAGTGCTCCGAGAAGCTCTTAATGGAAAATCGCTCTAAAATATCCACAAAACCTTCTTTTTATATTTTTATTAGGCTTTATGGCTGCCACAAAGGAGAGAAAGGCCCTCCCTGCACAAGCAAATGGCCTAATAGCTGTTAATGCAAGCACTTTGGGCTGTTATTAAATATAAATCAGGGTGTTAGGAATGTTATCAGGATTCACAGATTATAATTGCTCTTCTCTCACCCACTGCGGAGTCTGGTCTGACAGGGGTATAGTTTGGTGCCTTGGTGTGGGAGAGGGGAGCTCCAGGGCTGAGCCACTTGTAGATCAGCCAGCTGCTGTTGGAGGTGTCTCTCCTCCAGGGCGTCTAGGGGAGGACACCATGCGGGGCTTAGAGTGTGACTTCAGTGGCTGGAAGCTCTTCTCCTTCCTCTCCCTCTTCCTTGCTGCATCTTCCTGGCTCTTACCACCCCAGGAGGGTCAGCAGGAGTCCATCTGTTCTGGCCTCTCAGCATGATGACCTTCTCACCATTCATTTATGGACCAGGTCAAGTATCATGTTTTCTGTTTTTTTGTTTTTGTTTTTTTTTTTAGTGCTCTTAGGGCCTAAGTCTCTTTGAGTGGAAACAGAAGCTGAACGAACAGGGGTGTGTGTGGAAAGCATCCTCCCTTCCAGCCATTTTCTTCCCTTCCTCTCCTGTGGGAATTCACCCTTCACTTTTCTAGACTTTGCCAGGACTTGAAGCCTGGCTTTCTGATCCCTGCCCTCCTCGTACCATTTTCACCATAGTGAGTTTCTCCAGCTCTCAAGGCCAATCTGCCTCTTCTCTCCCCAACCCCTGGTGGCCCAGGGCTTCTCAAAAGGTCAGAAGAGAGTAGAAAGGTTCTGTGACTGGAGTCATTGCATTCCCAAGCTCAATGGGCTCTCAAGGTTCCTAGTGAAGAATTATTTTTTTTTTTTGGAAGACTTTTTGCAAATTGTCTTAAGACAGTATTCTTCCACCTTAACTTCATCTAATTGGCTCCACTGGTCCCTTTATACCATCTCACCCCAAACTCACACATGCTTGAACACACTCCTGGCACTGAGATGATTTCCACAGCCACAGCAACCAGCCCCTCAGTGCCTCATTAACCGCCCCATTGCTCCAGAGGCTGCGCCTTCCTCACTTCGGGGACCGTCCATCTCCCTCTGCAACCTGTGAGCTGATTCTCTGTAGGTTCTTTGCTCTCAGTTCAAGCTTGTTAATGAGAGGCAGCTCATCTTCTAGATATCTTCCATTCAGATCCAAAATAATTCATCCAGTCATCCAACTAAGAGATAAACTTAAGAATTATTTTGGCTTCTATTCTTAACCCTCCTCATGCATCTTGCCAGAAATACCTTTAAAAAATATCCAAATCCAGCCATTTCTGTGATCTCCATCATCACCCTCTGTGCTCTCCATAGCATTAAGCTCTGTGAAGTTGCCTCCTAATTCATCTCCCTGTTCCCTCTCTTATCCTTCTTCTATCTATTCTGCACAAATCATCCAGAATTTCCCTTTAAAATGTAAAGTAAAAGATATCACTCTCCTGCCCCGAATCTTTCAATGGATTCCTATCGTCCTTACAATTAAATTGAACACAAATCTTTAAGGTTTTCTATGTGGTTTTGTCCTTTGCTTCCCTTTCACCCCATCCCCTGCTTATTCCTCTCCAGCCCTCCTGATCTTGTTCTTCTGGAAGCTTCAAAATATGCTCTTGTGTTTTTACACATCCTGCTCCATTTTCATTGGAAGAGAGGCCCATGCCTCCTTTTCCCTTTCTTCCTATGGTTGAAGAATAATTTGCATGTCCTGTTCCTTCACTACATTCAGGTCTTTGATCTGGGCACCTTTTCAAAGAGGCCTTCACTCTGTCACCTACATAAAATATTACTACCTCCCTGATTTTGTCCTCCTGCCCTGCCTTTGAGGTTATTCTCCCCTTGCTAGAATAGAAACACCATCAAGGTAGAATCTCTTGTATTCTCACTGCTGAAAGCCAATTTGGTGCATAGCAGCCATCAGTAAATACTTGTTGAATGAATGAATGAATCAATCAATTAACCAAACAGGAGCTGGTGCTCAGCTTGCTGCTAGAATGGCATCGCAGAGATATGGGCTAGAACTGCATGCTCAAGTTGGGGACAAGGCACGTGTACAAAGCAGAAGAGAACACACACAGGGACCTGGCATTGTGACCCGGCTCCTGCAGTCTGAAGAAATGGCAAGCACAGGAATGATCAATTGGTGATTGTGCCAGGTGGGCACTCACTGCCTCCATATGCCCCAGCAAAGCAAGACTTTCCCTGCAGATCAGTGAGGTCAACTCCCCTTGGGAACAAATGGAAAAACCAAAGCAAACTCTGTCCTGGGTCCTGAAAACTAGAAAGCAAGTCCATCCTTCTGCCAGCTGTACAGACACATTTTCATTCTATGGATGGAAGTGTGCAGAGAGAATCCTGTAGCCTGCTGAGGGCTCAGTTTACTTTTGCTGAGCTCCCAGGGCCCCAGATCACGACAGACACTACTTAGGAAATCCCTGTGTCCAATGAAGAGACAAGGGTGTGGCATTGTGAAAGAGCATGATCTCATGTCGAGATGTTCGGGTTCAATGTGCCTACATCTCCTTCATGTACAGAGGTAGGACTGGGTGATCACTAGTCCATCTCCATTCAAAAGAAGGAAAAAGAATTAGCCTTAAAAAGTAAGAGTTTTCATAAGTAACTGTGCCTACCAGCCCTCCAAACAAGCTATTATTATACCAAGGTTCAGAGACTCACCCAAGTCCAATATTCTTTGCACTACACCCTGAGCTTAACCACGGTCTTACTACAGAGAGTCAATTGGTCTTGGTGGGCCTATCACTGGTACTTTTTAAATCCCCTCAGTGATTCTTCCATGCAACCAAGTTAGAGAACCATTACACCAGTGGCTGAAACAGAAAAGAAAGCTTGCTGATGTCACATGGAAAGAGTACTTTCTGTCCACCACCCACCCCCATCATGCACATACAAAAGCCATCCCATTCTCTCTCCACAAGGGACAGGTCTGCTGGTCTGGGATTTTAGCCTCCATTAACTTCTTAATCCATACTCAAGGGAAGCTCAACATTTAATACCTTAATATTTAGCCTTGGATCCCTGGAAAGACATAAGCTACTGTAAGGGCTGTTATCAAGAGGAAATTTACCATCATTGCTGCTAAGTACTACACGTGGGAGATGCGGCCCTTTGTGCTTGCGTGGCCTTCTAGAGAGGAAATGCTGAAATTCTCAGGCAGCTCATTTAAAGTTTCCTTAACTTCTTTTCAAAAAGTGACAAATATTTCTTACATAGCTATTCTGTCCCCTCCTGTCCTGATCATTGCTTTTCACATTTCAGCCTTTCATCTCATGTGACTAGTACCGTTCAGCTCTGCTGAGGACAGGGGTCACCACTAATTAACCTCAGAAATCTGAGTCTTGAGTGTGAAACCACCAAAACCCCAAGCATGGGGGTGCTCATGGTTCTACATGGTGATATGGAAAAGGAAATGTGTTATGAAGGCCAAGGGGATGTGCACGGGCCAGCCTAGGGTGAAAGTCAAAGAGAATGGGCCATGAACCAGCCCAGAGTGAAGGTCAGGGAAGATGGGCCACATGACAGCCCAGGGTGAAGGTCAGGGAAGATGGGCCACATGACAGCCCAGGGTGAAGGTCAAGGAAGATGAGCCATGGGTCATCCCAGGTGAAGGTCAAAGAGACACCATATGGACCAGTCCAGGGTAAGGTCAAGTTGCATGGCTATGGGCCAGCCTGGAATGAAGGTCAAGAGGATGAGCTAGGGGTTGGCTGAGGGCTTGTAGTTCTCCACTCCCTCCCAGCCAGCTGACTGCAATCACTTTGCCTGACCCCTCTGAGTTTTGGTGCTCTCATATCTAAACTATGGATAATAATGTATATCTTGCAGGATTGTTGCCTTTTAAGATATCATCAAAACATCATGGGTATTCAATAAAAGTTGATTGCATCCTTCCTTAGTAGAGTCCAGACTTCATGTAAGTTCAGAACACTTTGTAGGCAGGTGGAGAAAAGTTGCTCTCTTGAACCTCAATTTTAAAAGTTAGGAATAAATCATCATCATTCCCCAGTACCTAATAATGGCCATGCCATTTTAACTTGATTTTTATATTTTCAAGTCCTGTTCACATAGATTTTATCTCACTTTAAAGGTTCCTATAAAATTGGCAGAACAACTGTAGTTGATTTTCATGTTGTAAAGGCAAGAACTGAAGCTCATGCAGTTTAACGTGACCTTCTGAAAGCACACACCCAGGTTCAGAGCACTTGCTTCCTGCAGCTAATCCAGTGCCTTTCACAAGAACTTCCTCCAAAGTGCTGCACCTGCCAAGTCCTCTGCCTATCTCAGTCTTCCTTCCCTCCATTCTCCAGGTCACAAACTCCTAACCATCTTGCATATTTCAACTTGGTTTTTACTTTGCAGCCAATCCCTCCCCTGCCACCATCCTAGTTACTCCCAAAGTATCTTATCACTCCCAAGACCCTTATTGGATTGGATTGCAGGGGTTCATTAAAATGGTCAAATACAGGGGCTGGAGCAGTGGCTCAGTGGTTCCGGTGCTTGCCTGGCATGTGCAAGTACGTAGGTTCAATCTCCAGCACCACATACACAACCAAGTGTCCAAGCAATGAAAGCCACATGAAAAACTAAATAAAATTGATTCTCTCTCCCTCTCTCTCTCTCTTTTTATCTGTCCCTCTCTCTTTAAAAAATATTGTCCAGGGGCTGGAGCAGTGGCTCAGCAGTTACAGCGCTTGCCTGGCATATGTAAGTACGTAGGTTCAAACCCCAGCACCCACGTACACAACTAAGTGAGCACTGAAAGCCACGTGAAAAACTCAATAAAAATTGATTCTCTCTCTCTCTCTCTCTCTCTCTCTCCTTCTCTCTAAAAAATAAAAATATTTTCCAATACATTTTGAGAAATATAATAGATTTAGAGTCCTGCCTAGGACTTCCTTAATCAGACATCTCTTATTTTTTTTTAAAGTTCTCCAATTGATTCTCATGCTTGGAATCTCCCTTACCAAGATGTGAACTCTACAACAGAGGGACCAAATCTATTTTGCTGTCATGAGGGCTCCAGCTCTTTTGAACAATATCTGAAAATACTATTAAATAATACATGATTATTGATAACATTTACTGAGTGATAACTGTATGCCGAGCACTATGATAAATAGCTTGAATGCAATGCATTTATTTCAGTTAATTCTCCCAATCATGAGGAAGGAACTGTTACTGCCCTATTTGAAGAGAAAGGAACAATGGCTGGAAGAAGGACTTGGAAAATATATTAGTGATTGTTAACAGTGCTATCTACGTTTTCCTACCTGCTACCATGCTAATAAAGGGAATGCCCAAGACAAGGATTATAAAAATATGTAATAAGAGACTCTGGAAGAATCAACTTTCAGGCACAGATTTGTCCATTGTCTAAAAAGTAGAAAACAGAAGCTTGGAAGAGTTTGGGGGTCATGCAGCTTGCTCCCAAAACACTATTTCCAAGTAGCGCATTTTAGTTGCTGAAACACCAAGAAAATTCTTGTAGTCCTCCTGGGTGGCCAAATCTTATATTTTTGCTAAAATACACTTTGCTGCAAGTAACAAAATTAGTAGGGTTTCTCATGTAAGAATCCCTAGTTGGCCTGAGCCACTGAGTCTGTCGGTGCTTCTCCTCTTTCCCCTCTGCCAGCTTCTGATTGGGACCATGCTTGTCCTCACTGTCCCCAGATGGTTCTGGGAGCTTGTAACACGGTTTCACTTTGCATGCAAACATCTGAAAGCAGGAGAGAAGAACAAGCTCTCCCACGTACCTCTCTCCTTTTGCAAAGGAGAGAATTCTTTCTAGGAAGCCACCTGGCAGACTTCTCCCAAATGTAGGTCACACTGCCTCTACCAGCTTAAAAGAATTTGGGGTGGAGGGGGGGAGCAGGCAAGAAATGGACATGGTGTTTCTGGTACTCCCATCGGAAGTCGACTTTCTCAGTAAGAGAAAAGGGAAGAAAGAGATGGTTGCTGCTTGGACAACAGATAGTTCCGGCCCCAGATATCCTTCACTTAAAACATGCATGCGACATGGCATTAGCCCTGGATAACTAAGCATATATACGTTGGTCCTTGAATGTTTGATAATGTTTCCTCCTTATTTGTAACTCTATATCCCTTAAATTAAAAAAATTAACATTTAACTTTAAAAAATATGCATGCGATTCACCCTTCAGAATGTTCTTAAAATGAGCTTGATCCTAGGAATCCAGGGCTATTAAAGAAAGGCACACATCAACTCTAGGGGTCTCTAGATGTCCGCACCAGGGAAAGTCAAAAGGTTTTCACTATTTTTGCTTTAGCTTTTGTCTTTTCTTTCTTTTTTTTTTTAAGAGGGAGAGACAGTGAGAGAGAGAGAGAAAGAGAGAATCAATCTTTATTTAGTTTTTCACATGGCTTTTGTTGCTCCAACACTTCGTTGTAGTCATGGTGCTGAGGCTCAAACCTGCATCCTTGTGCCCGCCAGGCAAGCGCTCTAACTGCCAAGCTGCAGCTCCAGCCTTCTATTTTCTTCTTTTATGAGACACAATATTTGCATAGCTTTAAGGGTTATGTTGTGATAATTTGGTACATTTATACAATGCATAATAAATCAGGTTAATAATCATTTTCAACTCTTCAATAAATTAATTGTTTTTGTGTTGGGAACCTTGTACTCTTTTAAAGTTATTTTGAAATAGATCATAAATTGTTTTACTCAATAGTTACCCAACTGATATATATATCAGTTATCTATATAACAAATTCTGGGTGTGTGTGTATGTGTGTGTGTATATATTCATTATCTATATAACAAATTCCTCCTGTTTTTGATGTCCCTTTTTTGACTTCTTTCCATTCCATCCCAGTCTCTAGTAATCACTGTTCCACACCATTTGTCCACAATATTGACTTTTGAGTTTCCACAAATGAATGAGAACGTGTAGGATATGTCTTTCTGTGTTGGGCTGATTTCACTTAACATAGTGACCTCCAGTTCCATTCATGTTGTTGCACATGGTAGAATTTGATTTTTTAATGACTAAGTACTGTCCCATTGGGTCTAAACACCACTTCTTTTAGTCCATTGTTATGGTTTAAACATGAGGTGTCCCCCAAAAGCTCATGTTTGAAAACAGTGCAAGGCTTAGAGTTGAAATGATTGTGTTATGAGAGCCTTAACCCCGTCAGTGAGTTAGTCCCCTGATAGGGATTAACTGATTGATAACTGAAGGTGGGCAGGGTGTAGTTGGAGGAGGTGGTCATGGGGGTGTGTCTGGCTGTATATATTGTATCTGGAGAGTGGAGTCTCTCTCTGCTTCCTGGCCATGCTCTAAGTCGCTTCCCTCCGCCACACTCTTCCACCATGGTGCCCTGCCCAGTGGAATGGAGCCTGCTCTTTATGGGCTGAGACCTCTGAAACCGTGAGCCCCCAAATAAATTTTTTCTCCTCTAAAATTGTGCTTGTCAAGTCTTTTAATCGCAGTAATGAAAAAGTTGACGAAAGCATCCATTTATCTACTCATGGAGCAGATGGAGTCCATATTTCAGCTACTGTGAAAAGTGCTTCAATTGGCAACCAGAACATCTGATGATGGCTAATGCTGTCCTCTCCTGTGCCCAGGTCAACAGTGATCTTATTTACATCACAGCTAAGAAAGATGGCACTCACATCGTACAATCCCTGGATACCACCCACATCGGGAAATTAATTGTGACCAAACAACTCGGAGGAGATGGGATACAGGATATCACTGATACTTACAAATTCCAGGAAGGTAATTTACTACAACTGAATGAACTTTTTTTTCTTGTTTTTGCCCAAGACCATATAGTAAATAGTCACTGTCACCCTGAAATGTGTTCCAGAAAACGCACTAGTGTTTGAAGAACTTGGTAGTAAGGACAGAAGTTGAAACTGTCATGACTGAAAGACACATCACTCCTACAATTTTCCATTGTAGTTTTATTTGCTTGCTTGCTTTGAGCAGAATTTCCCTCCATGGCTTATGAAAAGAGTTGGTTGAAAGCTGTACCTATTTAAGCAGAAAACAGAATAGCGTCCTGCTGACAAGAACCTTAATTTTAAGTAATCCTATTAGAAAACACTGTATAACTAATATAATTTTAAATAACTACTTCACATCTATTTAGTACTTTACAAATTATTTTTAATACATTGTTCCTTTGAATTGTCATAGGAACCCCATAATGGAGATAATGCAATATTAATAGTATAGTACTTTCTCACTTATCCAGGCCAATTATGTTAAAGGCCAGTTTCAATTATAAAATAATGCTATGGTGGGTTTTGTTGACTTTTATTGTATGGAATATTCCAAATAAAGCTATTGAGCTCAATTTCATCTCAGACAATCCTGAGTGTCTCCACAGTTGGTTTGGTGTAGAGCCTCCTAGCAGTGAGCCAATCATAATCTCTGTCCCCAGTCAAAAGATAGAATTATTATTTACAGAAGGCTTTAAAAACAAAGAAGGACACATGATCCAATTCAGAAAGGTAGAAAAAAATGAAGCTCAGGAAAAGAAGGCATGGACCACAACCTAAGGCATTTGTAAAGATGTATTGGGAAGGTGGTGGGGGGATAAGGGTGGGTAATTAGAGGGGACTTTTGCAGGTAAATCTAATTTTCAGAATTTATATATATATATATATATTATTTCATTAGAAGCTTATTTGATTGTTCAATAAATAAATTTCTCAATGATAATTTTTTAAAAAGAAAGCTGGAGAGAGGTTTGAGCCAGTAGGAACCTAATCCAGTATGTTTAGGGTCCTAATAGGCCTTAATAATGCACCAAGCTGAGAATGCCCAGTGACCAGAAACAAAGCTGCCCAAGGTCAATCAGGGCTGGAGGTGAGAATATTTGGTGTCTTGATGAGAAATGTGGAATAAGTTTTGCAAATGATTTACCACCAGAGGCTCTTAAAAGCTACATTTATTTTGGTGAGTAGATAAAAATGATAAGTAATTAGCATATGCCTAAATATTTATTGGTATTCCTGAAGTGTTAAGGCTTGCAGGATCTGTTTAAAATATTTTAGACAGTCTCCTTGCTCTTATTTACAAAAGCAATTTGCACTATAAAGGAGAAGCTTGCTGAATTAAAAATGAGTGTGCCTAGTGTTACAGATCCAGAATTTTTGTCATCTGAACCAGTGAATTTTTACTGCATTTCTGAAAAGTTCATTCTCTTCATTTGGTTATCATCCTTTGCATGACATAGATATGAAAGGGTTCTTTTTTTTATCTTTTTGGCTTTTTCTTGAAAGGAAATTTAAAAGAAACAATATAGGCACAGTAAGACAAAACAAACAAGCAATGCTCTCTTGTTATAGAATTATAAACAAAAAGATTTGGAAAGGGGGAAAAAAGAAATTTCAGAGAACATGTGAAAGACACTGGCTGCGACGTTCTCTCATTCATGCATTCATACATTCATCTGTTCAACAGCTTGCTCTTAACCATCTGCTGTATCGCCAGTGCCTCGTGGGGAGGGGCTGGCCCTGCCTTCCCAACTAGCTGCAGAGAAAAACAGCCTGGAGGTGTGGCCAGGCTGGGGGAGAATTACTCCCATGCAGGACAGGCAGGGCAGAGAGGTCTCCCATCCAGACTCGGGTCAGCGAGGGCCTTGTGGTCCTCACGGTACTCTGGTCATATCACTTCTGCTATACTTAGATGGGGAGCCATTATTGTAGATGTGAAGGAACAATTTATTTATTCCCATCCCTTGGCTTAAGTGGCCCCCAGACAAAGATTAAAATGAATAAAATGTACCAACTGTTTGTGAGGAAGACTCCTGAGGCTCAGGTCTCCAGAACTTGGCTAGAAGGCAGGGATGATGGGAGGACAATGCGTGTCCCAATCCAACTGGAAGATCTCTTAAGTCCACGTGAGTACTTTTGAAAGACCCCCATGCTGCGTCTGCACTGGAGTTTGGCCCCAGGTGAATAATTAGTCTCTTAATCAAGGCGGGCATTTACATTTCACATTCTAGCTTTGGAAATGACTGAGTGGAGCTCTATGTTGAGAAGGACGTTGAGATCCCTCCAAATGTGGTGGGAAGAGCAATGGATTGTTGATGATGCGTGCCGCAGGTGTACAGTAAAGGGCTGGATGTGTTAGTCACTCTGATTCTCATGGTGAATCCCTCATTCGATTTGTCTGAATCCACAAATGCTGAGTGTGGACATGAAAGCAGGGAGTGAGTAAAAACAGACAAGAAATTATGACCGGATTTAGGAATTGGTTATCTTAATTCACTAAATTGAAGAAAGATCATTTTCACCTCAACTAACCAAAGTTTAATATCAATTTTATGACCTTTTTTAGAATTCGGAACACTTACTTATACGGTGCTGATAAAATCTTTTATGAGGTTGTCTCCATCCCATTCCTTTTTTACTCCATCAATTATCCCCTCTGTCTCTTGCATTTTCATCAGCCCTGCTCTATTTTCTCCTTTCAGTGTGTCTCCATATTAAACAAAAATGCGGGCAAAACCCTTTTTCAACACTGGGTCCCATACCAAGCTAGGCTCACTGCGCAGCCAGCCGTTTTGAAAGAGCTGCCTGCATGTGCACCTGTCTTCTGCCTTTCCCGTTCCTTCCTTGCCTGATGCACCCTGATTTCTGCTCCCAGCATATCTTTGAAGCTCTTCTTAGTTGCCAGCCCATCTGATTGCCCATAGAGTAAGCCTTTTGCAGACACCATCTTACTTGACCTTCTTATACTTTTGGATGATGCATTCACTCCTCTTTCTTGAAAGTCCCTCCTCTTTCTCATTCTTCCCCACTGACCTTTCCTTGCTTTCTGTGTATTTTTCCATGTTTAATCTTGCACTTCTTCATTCCCTTCTGAATGTGCTTGGTTCAGACTCTACTCTTTGGGCTCCATTTCTCCCTACTATGTGGTCTTCCTAAACAGCTGTTGGTAACTCTCATAGCATAGTGATCACTCCCTAGTGTTTGTCTCAGCTCAGACTTTACCAAAGTGTCCCACAGAAACCTGAAACAGAATCTTCCCAAATGCCACCTCTTCACTCCCTGCCCCATCCCAGATCAATTCCTCCCACATTCCCCACCCTAGTAAAAACAACCACACCCAGCCAAACTTAGCAACTTGAGAACCAGTTAAGCCGCCAATCTTCTACATGTCCCCTCTGAAATAGTTTTCAAATGTGCCCCTCCCTGGTGGCCCCATGAACACACTCTGGGAATGAAGTGCAACCCCTTCAAGTGGTTCCTGACACATGGTAGGGGGTCCAATAACAGTCAGTTTCCACTTTTACCGGTATATCTACTATCACCACCATCCTACTCCTATGAGTTTGGGCTATGATTATTTCTCTTTTTTATTGGGGGGTGGATACAGGTGGTTGAACCCAGGGGTGCTTAACCACTGAGCTACATCCCCAGTCCTTTTAATTTTTTATTTTGAGACAGGGTCTCACTAAGTTGCTTAGGGCCTCGCTGTGGGGAGCTGGGTTGCCCCCCGGGAGCCGATCAGGAGGGGGGTGAGTGCCGACGGCTGGAACCCGGGTCCCCCCTCGTCTGGGGACCCCTTCCCTCCCAGCCGGGGAAACGAGGCAACCACATGCAGCTGATGGCAGCTCAGAATCCGTTTATTCTTAAGGCACACGGGTTTTTATAGAGGAGGGGAGACAGCCAAGGAATCAATAATCCTTCTAAGGGAATTGCCAGGTGTTATGTAGATTTCAGTACAAAAAAACTACGGTACAGACAAAAACTAGGGAGTAACCTGTCATTAAGACATTTTAACCCACCCTATTCTTTAACAAAGCACGACCTAGCAGCCCTTTCAGAAGGAGCTTATGCAAATAGTCATAAGATCACTCTAGGGCAGCTGATGTAATGGAGGTGAAGGTCAGACCCCAATAATTGTCACAAGGTCACTCTAGGGCAGCTGACGAAACAGAATGGTCAGACTTCAACACTCGCTAAGTTGCTGAGTCTGGCTTTGAACTTGTGATCCTCCTGCCTCAGCCTCCAGAGCTGCTGGGATTATAGATGTGTGCCATGGTGCCTGGGTACAACTACTTCATCCAAGAAAAATAAGAACTCTAGCTTCCCTGCTCATCCTCCCCTTCCCTCAGTCTAACCCCTGCCTTGCTGCCAAAATGATATTACCTGACCTGGAAGCCTGAGCCTGAAAAAAAAACCCTCACTGTCTTCCCGTTGCACCCAGACCCTTGCCATTGTAACCCACAAAGCCTCTTGTTAGTTGACTCTCTGGCCTTCCTTGTTACCCACCCTGGCAGTGCCCCACAGGTATCAGACCTGGCAGCCAGGTAAACTGCCGGCAGTTTCTCCAGCAAGCCAAACTCCCACTCACCCCCATGTCTTTGCCTACTGTAGAAAAGACCCCCTCCAAAAAGGATCCTCTGCCTCCCAGGCAGGTCAAGAGTCTCTGTTTTATGATCCCAGACACCACACCAACATCTGTCCCTGCATCTGGGATGTGCATGTGTGTACTGCCATTGCTCCTCACTCATTTCTTCTGTACCCAAGAGGAGTGGGCTGTGCTTCCATCCATGCCTAACACATTGCCTGGAACATTATGGAGGTTCCAACCCCATGAAATGACCACATGAATGGTGACCGAAAGGACCCTCTCCCAGATGGGATTAATTGAATGTAAAGTGATTTAAACTGAACTGCTTAGCATTTATTATAAATATGAAAAATTTTGTCTTTGGCTAAAAGCAGCATGGATCTGCAAACCTAGATCCTTCAACCAGGTCCCAGGCCTGGAGACTCAGAGGTGCACAAGACAGACCTTGTCCCTGCTCTCATGGAGCTTGCATTCCAGAGGGGGAGGTAATGTCATCCAGAGACAAGAACTTTGATGAGCAAAGGGAAAGAAAATCAGATATTTGTTATGGAGAGATGAGAGGACCGGGATTTGGATGCACATTATACACAGTAATGGTGGGTGGGGGCAGGGGGCAGGGGGACCCAAGGAGCTGACATCGGAACTGATGCCAGTACAATGATGAGAAGCTTCATCCAACATGTAAAGATGTAATTGCATCCTAGTTAACAGAAAGATGTTTTTACCTTGCTCCTGGAGGCTACAGAAGAATCTCAGAAAATACAATTTCTCTTCAGATAACCTCTCATATCACAAGATTGCCTGTGGCCCTGAATTTTGTAAGACACCAAGAGTTATAACTACAGAAAAACAGGAGTTCCTCAGTCGGGCTCTGGGAAATTCTCAGAATTCTCTCCACTGGGCCTGCACTTCCTGTAATAACCCCAGCTGGCCTCTGCCTGGCAGTGCCCTGCTCCCAGGCACGGGTGCATCCCTAGGAGAAAGCTCAAGGGTCCACCACACAGAGCATCTCTCCGGTTGCTCATGGCTGCACGCAAGCCTCTCTCTGCCTCTTCTTCCTCAGCCAGCTCAGCTCCTCTCCCCTGTGGCAGCACCTCTCTCCTCGTGTTCCTGCTGCTGGAATTTGCCTCCTGCATTTTGCCTAAATGCATATTTGGCCCCCATCCAAAGTGATAATCATTAATGCCCTCTTGCTCATGGACCCGTTCGCCAGATGATGTCTGCTAAAATATTTCTCTGCTCTTTCAGCTGCCCTAGCCTCACCTTCCCTTCATTATCTTCCTCCTATTGATCCATGATCATGTGCTGTAGCCAATGCTTGTGCTAGAACAACTGTTTCTGGCACATTCTTGAAGTCTTGACAATCAGGGAAAATGTTCACACACACACAAAATGGAAGAGTGATTTTTTTCCACTAGCCATTCTCATGATTGGTTTTTATAAGTCAAGGAATTTGCCTTCATCTTTTCATCTCTGTCCTCAATGATGCACAAAGATATACCCAAAGCACCTCTTTGAGCTCACTTCCAAAGGCAAACATTTTATGCAAAACTCTTTAAGGACTTTTAGCCCAGCTTGTGGGCATCTGAGACCCAACCACACTTGGAGACCTGACTCCTGTCCGTATTTCCTGCTTCCTTACCTAGACCTCAGCTAGTTTTTCTTCTTCCATAGAAAACCCTTTCTCCATCTCCCCCTCCATTCATCCTCAACACAACTACCTCAGAAACTTCCTCAAACACACTTCCTCAAAACAGGACCCATACTTCCAACTGCATTAGAACTTTGGGGCATCCCCACATGCCAGGAGACATCCCTTTAAAAACTGAGCTCAGAGTCAAGTACAGCTGGGAGATTTTGTGTTAATGAAAAGCCTTTTTTCTGTGGTCCTTTTCTTTTTTATTAATTTTTTATTGGTGCATTATGGTTGTACATAGCGGTGGGATTTGTTGTGAAATATTTGTACACGCACACAGTATAACAATATAATTTGGCCAATACTGTTACCCAGTATTTCCCCTTTCCCTCCCTTCCTCCTGCCCCCAGGTCCTTTTCCTCTACTCTACTGATCTTCCTTCAGTTTTTATGAGATCCTTCCACCCACCTTTTCCTTTTTACTCTCTAATTTTCAGAGTATGAGAAAACATGTGACCCTTGACCCTCAGAATTTAGCTTATTTCTTCTATTATAGTAGTCTCAAGTTCCGCCCATTTTCCTGCAAAGTATACAATTTCATTTTTCTTTAAGGCTGAATAAAACTCCATTGTATATATCTACCACATTTTCTTTATCCATTCATCTGTGGGACATCTAGGTTGGTTCCATGGTTTGCGTATTGTGAATTGTGCTGATGTCAGCATGGGGGCCCATGGGGTTTCAAGCTGCGGGAGTACCACTCTCAGCAAGATGGGTGAAAGAGGAATTGTTTAGGGCTTTCAATCTCAGAACCTCTGATGGGCTAAGGGATGCTGTGAACCTTTAGAAGTCCTCAGAAAACTCAGGGTTTTTCCAGCAGACCTAACCCAGGAAACCTTAGGGAGGGACATTAGTTAACATCTTGCCAGAGTCCAAAGTCCTGAGGTGGGGCATGATTAAGGAAAAAGAGCTTTATTCTGCCAACAGTCAGTGGCCACCTTGGAACCCTCCAGAGTCACCCCTGAAAGGAACAGGTAGAAAAAGCCCGATTGGAAAGAGGGAGAGGACAGGTCTCTACCGGGAAGAGCGAAGATCCATGAGCCAGAGAAAATGTATACTACAGGAGGCAGGATTTCCAAAATCCTTGCTTAGTTGGCCCCAAATCCAGCTCTATGGCTAGGATTCAAGGAGGGAAGCAAATTGGCCCCACTGTTTGAGCAAAGTTCTATTTTGCAAATTTTACCTGCTGAACCCTGGACGAATGGTTCTGGAAAAGCAACCATCAGAGCAACCCCCTTAGTGACTCTTTCCAGACAGACCATGGCAAGGTCACCTACCTACCCAACAGCCGGAGCAGGCCACTGCCTCTCTGGGAGCCTGGTTTTGCAGTGCTTTTAACAAGAATAACAACTGGAGAGGTTGTGAACCTTTACAGGAGCCAAACTCGATAGCACACAGTGTTTTTGAGGATAATGTTCTCTTTGGTAGATTGTATTTCATTTTCCCTGTCATTATCTCTGGGTCTTTCGCAGGTCAAGAAGAAGAGAGACTGGCCCTAGAAACTGCGCTCATGTATGGAGCCAAGAAGGCCTTCAAAACAGAAGGTATGGTCAAATCAAGATCTGATGTGGACATGGACTTTGAAGTGGAAAATGCCGTGCTGGGAAAGGACTTGAAGATCACCATCACCTTCCAGAACAAAAGTTCCAACCGTTATAGCATCTCTGCCTACCTCTCAGGCAACATCACCTTCTATACCGGAGTCTCCAAGGCGGAATTCAAGAAGGAGACATTCGACGTGATGCTGGAGCCCTTATCCTGTAAGTTAACCAGGAGTGCATCTCTCAGGACCTGTTATTTGTCTCCATCCCGATCTCTGACAACACCCGCTCATAGCTGTCTGTCAAGTTCAAGTTCTCCCCAGAGCTCAGGAACATGACTCCCACAGGGGGAACTCTCTGATTCTAGAAAATCCTCAGTTTTCATCTTTACATCTCCACACAGAAGTGTTCAAAAACGTTCAAAGCCGAGAGCCCCGGGAGTTGTGAGAATTAAATTCACCCTCACTGCAGCTACTCTAAGTAGCAGCATCACATCCCCAGGAGCTGTTAGAAATGCAGAATCTCAGGACCCACCCAGAACTCCTGAGTCCAAATTGGCATTATCATAAGATCCCATCCCAAGGGGATTGGGCTTCATGGGGAAGCTTTGGGAAACCTTTTTAAATGACCTATCTCAGAAAACAGGTCCATGTTGGTGTCTCTCTCCCACCCTAGGAAAGGTGTTGGGTCCTGTTGACTGCGAGTTGTCCCTTGCCATTGAGAAGGGAGGGGATCTGAGCTCTGCATAAAGGCTGTTTCTCAAAACCGGTCAGTCTGACATCTAGAGAGGGAGCCATCACGGACAGAGGAAGCTGAAGACAGATGTGACATCCTGGAGCTTGTGAAGGGCTCCTGGCTCTCCACCATCTCCATGAGCCAACCTTTATACTTTCAGCCTCCCTTGCTCACAAGTCTCCCAAGCATCTGTATCACTATAAAAATTCAGACTGTGTGGATTAACATGCCTTAGCTTGCATCCGGGGATATAGTTTTGACTGGTTTCATTTTTCCTGGGGTGCTAGTGTCATTGGCCACACATCAAGCAAACTGAGTCAACCTGAAGGAATTGGTCTTCAGGCAGAGCACGTTGAGTTAGACAGGATTGGAAAGGACCTGACAATTTAGGGCACTGGATTTCTGTTGACCATACAGCACTGAAAGAAAAGAAGAATGGAATAAACGGCAAAGAAGTTTTATAAAGCAGAGGCAAGCGAGGTTAATGTGTACCCCTGGGATGACCAAATTACATCTTAATTGTTTACAAGCTTTCTAGATTCGATGACCATCCCAGTCCACACTATCCCTCTAGAGGATATTCCAAGAAAAAATGGGAAACTGTTCCTAAAAATCCTAATTCCAAGAAATCTACCAGAACTTGAAGGAAGTGAAGATTTCTAGAATCAATAACGTAGTTAACAGTTAAAAATCACCATGGTGTCTTCGCTGGAAACTAAAAGATTTAAAACTTTTTTCTTTTTAATCCTAAGGGGAAGGAAAAGATTCTCATGGAAAAGAATGGTTACCATGAAGGAGTTGGGCACATGCCTGTAATCCCAGTGATACGGGAAGCTGAGGCAGGAAGTTGTGATTTTGAGGCCAGCCTCAGCAATTGAGTCCGGCCATTAAGTAATTTAGTGAGAACTATTTCAAAATTTTTTTTTGTATTTTTTAAGAGAGATAGAAAGACTCAGTTTTATTTAGTTTTTCACTTGGCTTTTGTTGCTCCTACACTTCATTGTGTACGTGGTTCAAACCCCATCCTCACGCATGAGAGGCAAGGGCCATGACAGCTGAGCCACTGCTCCAGCCCCTCAAAGCAGTTATTTTAAAAATGCATTGGAGATGTATTTCAGTGATTAAGCACTTCTGGGTTCAATTTCTAGTATTAAAACACACGCATACACACACACACACACACACACACACACACACACACACGGAACTGAAGAGAAGACTAGACCTCAAAATTGTTTAGAACAGGAGGACACATTTGATTTCACAGAATTTGGATTTTAAGTGTCGCTGTGTTACCTACTAGCTCAGTGTCCCTGGGCAAGTCATTTAGGCCGTCTGACTGTTTGCCCTCGTGTGTACATGGGAACAATACCACCCCAATACAGGATGGTTCATTCATTCCATGAACATGCTCTTAGTGCTTCTAAGTCCAGTTTCTGTTTTGTTCTGGAGATATAGCAATGCCTAGCCCTAATGGAATTTCTGGTCTCATGGGGAAAACAGACAATAAGTAATGAAATAAATGAATGCATGATATGGTTTATGTGTAATAGGAAAATATAAATCAGGTTAAGAGGAACAGGGAGTGCTATCTTTGGATTGGATGGCCAGAGAAAGCTTACCTAGTAGGGGTTCATTGAACAGAGACCTGACAGAAAGGCAGGAGTGAGCATCACAGCCAGGAGAAGTCATTTGTGCAACGGCCCTGGGGCCAGATCATGTCTGATGTGTTTGATAAGAAGCAAGGAGCCAGGACTGGATCTAGTTTATCTCCCAAAGGGTCATGTGTAGGAGGCTTGGTCCTCCGTGTGCTGATGTTGGGAGGTGGTGAAACCTGTAAGAGGTGGAACCTAATAGAAGACAATTATGCCATGAGGGCAATGTCCTCAGAGGGGACTATACTGGTCTCATATAGTGAATCTGCTCCTGGAACAGCAGGTTATAAAGCAAGGCCACTCCACAAGACTGGCTATGTCTTCATATGGCCAGTTCCCTAATTTCCTTCCTGTTTATCCACCATGGTATGACTTATCCATGCCATTTGGATCCTCTAGTCACTGGAATTACAAACCACATAAACCTTTTTACTTTATAAAGTACCCAACTTCAGTAATTTTGTTACAGCAACAGAAAATAGACTAAATCAGGAGGAAAAGTGACAAGGGAGAAAGTGGTAGGTACGGATCAGATAAAGAGCTGGTGGTCCTTGTGAGAGCTTGGGTTATTTCCAGTGAGCTGAAGAGTTATCGGAAGGCTTTGAGCATGATCTAAGGTTTTGAAAGCTCATTGTGTTGAGAGGGGACTACAGGGGACTTGGGGCTAAAGCTTAGAGGCCAGTTAGGATGCTACTGCAATTTTCACCTGAGACTGGGGTAGCAGTGATGGAGTAGTGAAAACTGGTCAGATCCGGAGGGACTCTGAACGTAGAGCCCACCTAACTGGCTAACGAATTGGATATGCGGTTTGAGAGTAGGAAGGTGTGCAGGAATCTAAATGAGACAATCATGGTAGGGTATCAGTAGATGCTACCTTCCAACATTGTGGGAAACTGAGGCTGGAAAGACGGATTGATGTGTTCAAGACCACCAAGAGCAGTTAGAAGCAAAGCGGATGACAGAACCCAGGTCCCATTCAGACAAGGACAGTGAGCCAGAGGCTGTAAACTTGACCCCAGCTGGGCCAGTTCCCTTGTCCACACCTCCATTACCTGGCATCCAGCACACATCCCTAGACAGGGAGCTCAACACCTGTCTACCAATGTCCTTCCCCAGTTCTCCCTAATCCAGTTAAATAACAAGCTTACGTGAGTTGGTGGACTATAATGGCACAACATATCCTTCTGAGTCATCAGTCTAGAGACAGCTCACCGAACTTCAGCCTGAGTCAATATTAACATAGCCCCATCCACTCTGTCCACCCCAGGGCTGGTCCTCAATGACTACGAAAATTGGGAACTCTTCCTTTACTCCCCAGATACATGGCATTAATTGCATGCAATAAATTGCATATTTCAATCCAAAATAAACTGCAGTACCCAGCAGGAGTTTTAGACCTTGAACAAGTACTCTTAGATATCTCTGCTGCAAAGAAAGTTTTCCAAGTAAAATGGGAGACATACTTTCCAGCCTGAGGATTAAAGGGCGTGTGTGGGCTAGAATCGGCTTGGGAGATTTGAATAACTTAAACCTCCCAGTACCTTCAAAGGTGCTATCATTTCCACTTGGCTATATTTAGTTTTCTTTGCTTTTTGGAAAAGAGAGGAGGCAGCTCCAGTCTGTGTCTCCCTTGGTTCTCCCCAGACACCGTAAATGATATTGGCATCACCCCAGCTCTGCGGCTCATAGAGTGAAAATCTATTCCTCCTTTTCTTGCCACGTTTAATAAACTGTATCTAGAACAATTTCTTGTGCAGTGGCAAAACACAGCACTTACATAACAGACTATTTCAGGAGCACTGTTCTCTTGGGCTCTGAAACACAGCCCAGTTTCTTTAGTGCTGTGATTTAGGGAATGTTCTGCCTCTGGTATGGAGATTATAAGGGTGGAAAGGCAAGTTCCACTAACTTAAGGAACCTAGCCCCTCTAGAAATATCCAGGGAAGGTTCATCGCCGAGGCAGCGAGGGTTAAAACCATGTCCCCCCTAGGCCTGACACTTGGTCACTCCATCTATCCTGATTTGGAGATGTGGAAAACAGGTCATATACTCATGTGACATCATACCCAACCGAGGAAAGCCTGGAGCCTCACTCATCCAGACAGTTGATTGTTAGGAGAGCCATGGAGGAATCAGGGCCCAGACTCAGGTTCAATAAAGACTGTCTGAGTGGTTCATTCAAAAAGGCAGGACTCAGGGACCAAGGGAAAGGTAAGATCATCACTTCCAAGAATGGGCTTTAAATAGAATAGCACCATCCCAGGAACCAAGCCAGCCAGTTGTTGAGGACCGCTCTCCAGTGGACCAATATATTCAAACAATCTACAGATTCTAGGAAAGGATTTCTCAGCCCTGGTTCCACTGACATCTGGATACCTCTTTGTCTTGGGGCTGTCCTGTGCATTGTATGATGTTTGGCAGCATCTTTGGCCTCTACCCGCTAGATACCAGTAGCAACTCACCCCTGAGCCCAATTGTGACAACCAAAACAGTCTCCAAACAATGCCAGCTGTCCCTTAGTGGGGACAAAACTGCTTGCCATTGATAACCACTAGTCTAGGATGGTCAGTCTTTTTGATTTTCAAGGAATCCATGACGTTTTGGGGATGTAGGACTTTCGATTTCATAAAAAAACTCAGCTGTCCTCAGTCTGTATTAACTCCTCCAAATCTCCACCCTGCTCATGTTTGAGCTTCCTGTCCTCTGAGCTTCTCACACTTGAAGTAGGCGTCATGTGAGGTCAGTTTCAAATGCAGATACTGACTCAGAGGTGGGATGGGGTCAGAAAACTGACCAGCAGTGACGGTGTTGCTGCAGGCAGGCAGACCAAACCTGGAGTAGCAAGGGCCCAGGTGAGAAGGCTGTATCCTTCATTGAAACCAAGGCTTTTTGCAGGGCTGATTCTTCAGGGGTCCCCTGGCTGTGGGAACAGTGTTTCCTGACCCTGGCTGCGCATCACAGTCAGATGCAGAACTTTAAAAAAAAAAAATACTGATGTCTAGTCCCCAGATTCCAAGACTGATTCCATTGGTCTGGGTTGGGATCCAGAATGACAGGTTTTTGGAAATCCCCAGGTGACTGTGATCGGGACTCTTTGATCAGGAGCTAGAGGCACTCACAGCACCTACACATCGGTAAAGAGGCTTCCAAGGTGAGAGCTGTCCAAAGCAGAGGCCTTTCCTGGTCTCTTGATCTTCAGAGACAGTGCCAGCTGCCACAGGTCTAATCCAGGTTTGAGAGTCCCACCTAGGGGGGATGAGCATGGCTGGTGAGCCCTGCCCTGAGAGGCAGTCGGGAGTCAGGAGCCTTCCCCTGCAGGAAGCGTTTTTCCTCCTTATGGGACTTCCGCTCAGTTAGGCAGACTAAAAGAATTGTCCTCTGCACTTAAAGTACCAGCCACGGGCGCTGTTTCCTTTAACAACTTTCACAGAAAGCAGGAAACCTGGGCAGGAAGGTGGTGGAGATGTTCCGTCTGTGAATGTTTGTGAAGTCCCTGGTGGGGTGGGGTGGAGGCATGAGTCACCCATTCACCTGCTGGGTCTGCCAGCTGATGGCAGA
The DNA here is from genome assembly GCA_004027875.1 of Aplodontia rufa. Classification (NCBI taxonomy): domain Eukaryota; kingdom Metazoa; phylum Chordata; class Mammalia; order Rodentia; family Aplodontiidae; genus Aplodontia; species Aplodontia rufa. The sequence goes on from PVKS010009290.1 coordinate 32,136, forward strand.
GCACAGACACCTGGCTCTGACCAGGTGGCAGCAGATGCCAGCCTGCTCTGAGCCTGAAGAAGGACTACCCTTTGCTGTCTCTAATCCTGGGCTCTGAGAAATGAAAGTGATAGACAGAGAGGACCAGAGACACAAGACGGAACTCACTGTCGAGGATTAGAGGGAAGTCAGTACCGCTCCCATTCTCTAGGTATCATCCTTCATGGCTGGTCCCCAATTTCTACAGGCTAACATCAGTGACTTAAGGAAACAAGCATTTGGTCTTCTAAATTGCAAGTAGGGAAGGGACTAGGAGAAAGTTAAATACCTTTGGTGGAAACTGGTTTCAATTTCTTTCTCATAAATAGAAAATTCATGTTATCAGATTTTGTACAGAAAAAAACCGGAAAGAAAGTATTAAGTGCTATAAGGACAAGGTTTAGGTAGTTAACAATTTTGCCCAAGAGAGGCCCATGGCCTGGGTGAAACATATCTTATTCCACAAGGGGACAGAAAATGAATTGGTGGTTTTGGACTTCAGTCTTCCACATCTGCCATCTTGGAATTATCCCAGCCCAAATCAAAGCAGCCAGTTAAAACTCTATGGTCATCCATTTTAGACATCTTTGTCATGGCGTTCCATTTTCAACAAAAAAAGCAATGTTTGGAAAACTCAACACATTTTTCTCTAGTAAGATTTCACTGACTATTAAATTTCCAGCACATTCTTTATTCACCCAAGAGGCAGGACAGCTTGTCCCTGATTGACTCTTCATTCCATTCGTCCCTGACCTTAGCCAACTCCTGGTGACTTATGTGCTGATGTGGGAGGGATGAGGGGCCTAGGGAAAGGCAGATTCTGTCTCACCTGTTTGTTTTTCCATCTGTCAGTCAAGAGAGAGGAGGTACTGGTCCAAGCAGGCGAGTACATGGGGCAGCTGGTGGAACAGGCATTCCTGCACTTCTTCGTCACAGCTCGCATCAATGAGACCAAGGATGTCCTGACGAAGCAGAAGTCCACTGTGCTGACCATCCCCAAGGTCATCATTAAGGTCAGTATTAGCATCTCATCTCAGAGAAGGGGGAAAGGCAAAGTTGTTGATTAGGGGTGTGTGTGTGTGTCCTGCTCCAAAATAAATAAATAAGTAAATAAATAAATAACAGAGCTAGGATCCTCCTGTTCTTTGAAAGAACGAATCTGCCCTATATATAGTCATGCACATTTAACACTCCTCGTCTCTCCAGATTTAAATATATAGATGTGACTGCAGATATAAATATAACCTGTGGATATAAACACACTTGTGGAGGAAGATCAAGATGCGTAATAGATACAGAGACTCAGAACTTTCCGTGTCTCTGGACTAAAGTAGGTCAGGCTTGCCATATGATATGTGAACTGCCTACGTCATCTCCATCTGCATTCCGGACAGTAGGGTTGTTCGTGGAGGTATAATTTTATACAGTAGGATCACAGGCGGAAATGTACAGTTGCATGACAATGGCTTTTGCAACTGACAGTCAGATAAGAAACAGGCTTTTCAACATGCCAGAAAGTTGCTTTTCTGCTCTTCCTTCGCCATAACCCCCTCCCTAACACCAAGAGGCCCACTTTCCTGACTCCAGTCACCAGGGGTTTGTTTTGTCCCTTTGGTAATAGTTTTAATGGGGCCTCACCAGGTAACATCAGATATTTCTATGCAAAGGGCTCAAGGGATTTAGCAGGGGAGAGCTGAGGGTGGATGGAAATGGGAGAAAACAAGGGAACCTGCTTCTCCTGCTTCTCAGGGGGTACCACTGTAGCTTCTGGTGGCATCTGCCACCAGTCACCTCCCTACGACACCGTCATACCCTGGAAGCAGGAATCTGAGTGTCCGGCAGAGACCCTGGGGATTGACATTTCATGCCTCCCTTATCCAGGGCTGAGAGACCTTCCCTAGTACCTGGAGAACATTCTTCTTGAAATGGATAAGGCTGATGAGCATAGATCCGATAGAGGCCTCCCCTCAAGTGATAGACAAAGTCTAGAATATGTTAATGGCCCAGAAGTGGGGACAGTGGGCAGTGTGGTCCAAAGTAGGCCTTGTTTCTTGTGATTCATTTGCCGTGAATCATTTGTAAAGCTGGTAACTGTTGTTTGACGTTCAAAATGGCAGCTTTCTTTGGAGACCTTTTTCCTTTTAGTGAGTAGATTCTGGATGCTGGGTTTTTCTTTAATTAAGAAGTTGTGCTGTTCTATGATCATAAATGCATATAAAGTGACAATAAAATATGCATTTGATCCTAAACCATAGTTACCCCACACACCCCAGTCTCTTGATTCTTCTATATTACTCCCCTGTAACAGATGAAAATATATATGAATAAATTTGTATGTATATGATTGTGAATTTTCCAGAATTAAATGATTGCGTAAGTATCATTTGACTTCTAGGGGGGAGTAAAGAGTATGCTACAGTGTTGATTATTGTTGATTCCTCCCTATCTCCCTCCCTCTCCCATCCTCCACCAAAGCTTCACATGTGTCAAAGGATTTTTTGATACTCAATAACCCCATGAGGTAGGAAGCTGTAACATCTCCACTTTGCACATGAGAAAACTGAAGAACAGAGAGGCTATATAACTCATGTATGGTCACACAGCCAACAAGAAGTAGAGCTGGGCCTCCAAGCCCGGAAGTCTGACTTATAGAAGCAGGGCTGGGAACAAGTTCTCTTGGTTTGTCCCTGTGTGGATGGCACATGAGCCACCCTAAGAGGAGACTCATCCAACCTGAGTACAGGTACCACCCATTTGAGAAACCGGGTATCAAGCCCTTCACGTCCCTTTAGCTCTTTCACACCGGTTGCCACCCATGCACACACCATGGCACCATCTGCATAAAAGGCCTTAAGATCTGGGATTAAGAAAAAAAAAAACACAGGATTTTGAGGACTTGGTAACATAAAGAAGAAAAAAGGAACGTAAAATATTTCATATTTTTATATAGATTGCATGTGGCAATAATGGTATTTGGATATATTGAGCTAAATGAAATGTTATTAAAATTAAAAAAATAAAATAAAATGAGGATGTGAAAGTTGCAGGCAGAATCAGAAACAAATGCAAAGCAGAGAAGTGGAGCCTGGGGCCTCCCCAGGGTGCTTGTTGCTGTGAGCAGGTGAATTCAATAGCATGAGGCACAGACAGGGGACACAACATGGAGGTCTGCCCCCACTCCCTGCCCAGGCTGACTCTCCTAAGAGACACGTGCCAGGCCCTGCGCCAGCTGCACAGAGGAGGCATCTTTTGCTGCTCTCTTGTGGCTGTTGAGCAGGGCCTGTGCGTGAGCTCAGCCTGCATCCTTTCCCACCGGGGGCAAGGCCTCCATACTCACCTCATTATGAAGCGACGCTTTGTCCCCACGAAGGTCTCAGGAGAAAGCTTTCCAAGTTACGGAAACTCAAATCACAGCACAAAATAGAGTTTAATTGCACCAATGATAATAAACTAGAAGTATAAAGGGGACTGACACCTTTGATCTTTCAGGCGTTATTAATTTGAAGGAGTATTTGTACATTCTCATATGAGCTGATGTAGAGAACAATTTAATTCCCCGGGAGCAGAATCAGAAACACCTTATCCCAGAAGTGAGTGTGCTGAGCAGGGAGGGTGGGCTTTCAGCTGAATTGGCTCCTTTGGCTTGGTCTCCACCAAGGAAGCAGGAGCGCTGGACCTGATGGAAACTTGGTCACAAGAGAGGGCGTTTGACTGAGACTCAAGTGTGAGAGACATTCAAAATCTGGCTTCTGTCCAGTGCCACGTTTGTTCAGGAAAGGGGGATGAGGCTTCATCACTAAGCTTTAACCATTAGCCTCATTAACCCCAAAGGTAAGACCAATTCACACAGGGCAAGAGATGTTCCTGGGAAGCGTCTCCCACCCTGAAAGCCATCGGGGCGTCTGATCTGTGGGAGGTCCTCATTCTGGAAACTCTGGTTAATAGATGGGGGGGCAGTGAGGGGCCTGGGACACTGCTTAGCCAACTGGAGGTGTGAAATGTAGAGCCATGGCCTGCGGGTGGCCATTCTCATTTTGCCAGTGACTGAGGGAGGGAAAGATGACCTGAGAAAAGCGAATGAGGGGAGGGAAAGAAGAGTCAGAGAACATCGAGTGGAAATGCTATAGAGGGGACCTCAGCGAGATGACTCAGGAGCTGGAGAGGGAGTTAAATGCAACCAGAAGTGCAAAAGCCACAATGGCTTGGAGTCCGGAATTATCCAGGCCACGTGGACCCAGATCCTAGACAATGCTGGAGTCTTTCCTCAGTCTTTGTGAGGCAGAGAGAGGCTCACCACTGACTGGGTCTCCCAAGGTCACTGTCGACCAGTGGACCAGGCACGGGGTGAAATGAAGGGAGAGACTGTGAGTTAGGAGGATGAGACCCTCTGAACCTTAGCTCACATAGAAGACGAGGCCGAAAGCCAGCACACGGCTCCAACAGTGACAGCAGCTATGCATTGTCTTTTTGAATTCTGCTTGCCACCCTGGGATGTGGGTATTATTATAACCTTCGGTGTGCAGATGTCCAGGGAGGACAGTGCCTCATAGCATAGGGTTCTGGGGCCAAATGATAAGAATTCAAAGCCTGTTTTCTCAACATAACACCTGCGCAACCCTGCATAGATCACGTCACCTCTGTTAGATTCTGTTTTCTCAGGTGCGTCATAAAGGCGATGGCAGAGCTTGCTTCCTGGGGTTCTTGTGAGTTTTTAATGAGCAAGTGCACGTCTGCTGCCTAAGACACCTGGTCTCAGTCGGTTGTTGCTGTTATTGCGATTGCATCTGCTCGTAAGTGACTTGCCCGTGGTCATGCACCTCGTGAGGGATGGAGAGAAGCTTCTAAACCAACTCCTTCTGACTCAGAAGGACGTGCAGGTGACCATGGGGCTGCCTGGCTCTCACACAGGGACTTTCGCAGGAAGCAGGGTGGTAACTACCTTGACTAAAAGGTTTCTGTGTTTTGAGGGAGAAAAGAGTACATGAAGTTGAATGGAGTGTCATGAATTAAGACTGTAGGAGCGTAGATGATCCTCAACCAACGGAGGACATTTAACCGGTAGAGATGGATGGAGAGAGCATTCTAGGTGCTAGAATAAGACAAGAACAAGCATAGGCAGGAGGCAGATGGTGGGTGTGGAATGAAGCAAAAATCCAGCCTTGGTGGGAGTGGAGGTTGGAAGCTGGGCGTGAGTGGGAATAACCCAAGAGAGGCAGCTTAGGGTCATTTTGAGGTGAGTCTCAAATTTGTGGATGAGGGCTTTGCAATCAACTCTGTGGACAAAAGGTTTCTGTGAAGACTCCAGAGCATGACCCTCAACTTGATCATCACCTCTGCCTTCCCCAAAGTTGTCCCTTCTGTATTTTCAAGATGTTGGCCAGAACACTTTCTGATAACCTCAATCTCGGGCTTGACACTGGAGGCACTTGGCAGCTAGAATCCAGCTGCTGTGACCCAACCCCTGTGGTAGAGCATCTGGAATGTATTGGGCCCCACCCACCTGAATCCAAGTCACTGTCAACCAAAGCAGTTGGACCAATGGCCACATGCTCTTATATCCCAAGGGACCCCATCTTGGATTTTATTTCCTCGTGGCAGTAAAGATCGCGTTTGGGTTAAATTGGTTTCCAATTAACTATTCCCAGCACCCACCGCTGTGAGTCATGGTGTGTGATCCTCATACGGAAAATGGCAGGGAGAGACAGTCATTAAACTTTAATGAGCACACATATCTTCCCTTATGCTATCAAAATATTTTGATGAGAAAGTGTATTTTATTAAAAGCAGACATAGAATTTTTCTCTGCCTTCTCATGTGCTGATTCTTGTAAGCTGCTTTAAGTCGGAAAAAGACTCTTCAGCATTTTAATTTTTAATGAACAGCTGTTTGTGGAGAGGATGAGGGTCGCAGAGGGAACCCAGCTGGTCTGTCCCGGGTCCGGGGTCTGGGGCCCACCACCTGGGAACAGCAATCTGATGCCTTCCTCCCATCTGCTGGCAGGTTTTACGGTTTTCATGTCCTCATGAAAATCAGCTACAAGACAAATCAGCTGACCAGGAGGGTCAGCAGCAGCCCTGATGTAGGAAAGCAGGAATCATAGTGGCTAAGACACAGGCCAGAGTCAGACTTCCTGGTTCATAATTCTATCAGAACTGTTTTGGGCTAATGTCCACTTCATATGTAAAATGGAGTTAATAATAATAGGTCACACAAGAAGTATCTCTTTCAACACCTGAGAGAGTTCAGGGACCTTCTTCTGGCCAAAACTTACACCTGGGCAGACCATGTCTATATAGGGTGGGAGGGAGACAATGAGGGGACCAGGTCCAGCCATTCATCATTCAAGCCCTGCAGCCTAGAGGGGAGATGCATTTACCATGAAAAAGGGCTTCCTCCTCAGGTGCCATGGTGCATGCCTGTAATCCCAGCAACTCAGGAGGCTGAGGCAGGAGGATCATAAGTTCAAGGTCAGCCTGGGCAACTTAGCAAGACATTGTCTCAAAACAAAAATTTTTAAAAAGGGTCTGGACATGCTGTTCAGTTGAAGAATGCCCCTGGGTTAAATCTCCAGTACCCAGAAGAAAAGAAAGAACCATAAAGGGGCTCCCTTTTCTCCCTGGACATGATCAGCCTCACGTCCGGATCTCTTCTGACTGCAGACACTAACATGGTTTGTCTCAACGCCTGTCCTGATGTTTTGTTCCAGCTGGAGCCTTTCATTAGGTGCCCACAATTTTTTCTGAGGTTGACTTGGAACCCTCAGAGGTCCTGCTGCAGACGTCCCTAGAGCAAGGCAGGGACAGTTGCTGAGATGAGACAAGGGCCCTGTTCCTCCAACATTACAGTTCATCCGCCTTCATCCCCAAAGACAAATTAAAATCGGGATGACCACCTGGGATGCAATCAGCACCCATGTACTTGACAGCAACTAGGGAAGTTGTGAGGCTATTTTTTCTCCATAGAAGACTAAGTATCCCAAGCTTGTCACCAAGGTAGAATATGAAAACAAAGACTGTGTTCTAATCATCCCTGAGCCCAGATCATTTTCCCCTCTGGTAGTTATCAAACTGTGACAAATGCCTGAGATAAATTGACTTAAAGGAGGAAAGGTTTATTTTGATGCATGGTTTCAGTGCATGGTTGCTTGGCCCAGTTGATTTGGGCCTGCAGGGGCTCAGCATTCATGGCAGGAGTGTGTGACAGAGGATGTTGTCACCTCATAGCAGCCAGGAAGCAAGGAGAGCAATAAGAAGGGACTGGAGAGCCACTATCCCTTCAAGGGCACAATCCCAGGGACCTTGCTTCCTCCAAAGAGGCCCCACCTCTTAAAGGTTCCACCACAAGCTGGGGACCAAACCTTGAACACTTGCATCTCTGGGGATGGGCCAGATCCAAACCCTCCATGTCTCCAACTAAGCACATTCTCTCTCCACTTGCCTGTGCTCTCAATTCCCATCTGCAGAACTCAGCCCTGCCCCCTCCATCAAGAGGGAGCCAGAGACAACAGAGCCAGGAAGGAAGTAGATTTCTCCCTTTCTCTATGGCTGTCCTCTCTGTGCCCGGGAAACTAAATCCACATCACTCCCAGGTGAACTTATCAGTGAAAAGGGTCTCATGGTCACCCACGAAATATTTTCTCCTCTGAGGTCTCAGATTCAATGACTGTTAATATATTTCAGGTGCTCTGCCATCAGAATATTGAATCATTGTAGTTGTACTAAAAAATTGAAGACCAGAGATTTCAAGGGACTTGCCCAAGAAGACACAGTGGCAACTCCTATCTTCAGACCTTGAGTCCAACTACCTTTTCTCTCAGCCTCTCCTAGAAGAACATCACTGTGTGTATGTGTGTGCATGCATGTGTACCTCCCAGACACAACTGCCCCAAACCATCTATGGAGAAAGCAAAGCACAGCTGTTTGTGAGGTCCTGCCATCAGGGACTCTGAGCAGGTGAAGCCTATTTACCCCAGGGGACCCTCAGGGGAGGTAACTCCAGCCGCACCCTTACATGCTTGGGGAGTCACAGATCAGGGAGAATCATAGCCATAGAATCAAATAGGACATTCAGATAGGAGGGCACATGCTAGCACCAACTGGGGGAGAACCTACTGCTCCAAAGTGTGCATTTCCATCTCTCCCCCTAGCACAACTATGTGGTAGTGTGCATTTGATAGGAAAGATGAGACAACACTGGTCACGACAACGTCTAAATCATAATTCGGCCTATGCACTTCCTGTGTGCTATATATTTTTAAATCTTAAAAGAAAAAGATTGCAGACAAAGAAAATCATCCAGAATAACCCGTCTCACCTACCTGTCTCATAATTCCATTCCACTCTATTCCAGCATCTGCATATTCTTTTTAAAATGATATCTCTACCTTTACCCTAAATAGAAAATCCTATTATCATCAAGCAATATATATCAAGGTCCCAAGGCCACATTGTCACATTTCACTCTGGCGTAGGAATCTAATTCTTTCCCCATAAAGTCAAAAAGAAAGGTAGGTGGTAGACGTGTCTTCAGATTTAGTTCAGGGTCAACTTATAATCATTGTCCTCAACGGAGGGTTTAGTGATAACATAAAAAGCTAACACTGCAAATGATTCTTCAGTGGGTTTCAGAAAATAAAGCAGCTATTCCCACAAAAAAAGTTACTATTTTTATCTCTCATCTGTCAGAGATCACAGTGTAGGTAGTGTTTAAAGATGAATGTTTTAGAATCAGAAAGACCTAGATTTATATCCGGGTTGGTTTTGCCAACTTACTGGCTCTATAAGCATTTTTATTTATCTTCTAAGTTTTATTTTTTACCAATAGAATGGGGATATTAACAATAAGGTTTACATCCAAGTGAGATCTGGAGGAATTAAATAATGTAAGTAAAATGATAAACATAATTGCTGCATTATGAATTAAACTCTAAATAAGGGTAAACTCTTATTTTTATTACGCAGAGTCGGTATAGAGTGTGATTAAACAGGATCTGGTAGCAGTGTGTCTGTAATCAAGTCTCATCCATTCTACTTGCTGTATGACTTTGAGAGTTTCTTAACTGCTCTGTGCCTCAGTTTCCTTGTTGGTAAAATGAAGACTCATAGAATCTACCTCATGGGGTTGTGAGGATTAAATAAATTGACAGAGTTGATGATAGGAATATTCTAAATCCACACTGTCCAATATGGTATCCATTAGCACATGAGGGTCTTGAGCCCTTGAAATGTGGCTAGTGCCACTTAGGAGATGAATTTTTAGATTTCAGTAAGCCTTAATCAATTGCAACAGCCGCATGTGGCAGTAGCTACTATGTTCTCTAGCACAGACTTGCATCATGCCCTGACCACAGTACAGCCATTAGCATTGTTTTGTAAACACTAGCCTAAGTGTTAGCTGGGAGTCATGTGGGTGCTGGAACTGATGAGCAGAGATTGCAAAAAAAGCTGTTACTTAGTACTAGCAGTGACCACAGGATGAGCAAGAGGGAAAAATTCAATTTCCAATAATACAGGGAAGACATGATTGAAAGCACTTGAAATAAGGACTGTTAGGTGAGTCTAATAAATCATGTGAATCAAATTGCCAACTTAATTCATTCTCACTCATTTCCAAACTTTATTCTTCATTTCAGTTTCAATTTTGAATATGGCTATGCATTTTATAAAGCAGTGGAAGATAACTTGTGATCTTCTAAAAAGTAATTCCTTCCAAAAAGTTTACTTAAATGACTCCGTATTTGGTCCTCTCAGGTGTGTGTGTGTGTGTGTGTGAGAGAGAGAGAGAGAGAGAGAGTTTTCTGTTTACCAAAGAATCAGAGTAGCTGTCCACTATCATGAAATAGGAAAAAGGACAAGAACTCAGTATGTCACTATTGGTGAGTGGCATTTAACTTGGGAAAGTATCATATTAACAGATTGATTTTTAAGAGCAGAGATATTTTAAATGGTACACTGAAAAATAAACCATGGCCATCAAATGTTTGGAAAAGCAATTAATGTCACAGAGGATGACTTCTACTTTATTCTTTTCTCAGGTCCATGTAACAGATATGCTTCTGTAATGTCAATACACGTGAAAGTTCCTTCTTGATCTAACCTTCTCTCTGTTGCCTGAAGTGTGTCTTTACTTAAGGTTTTATAAAAGCAAGAAAATCAGTAATATATCTATACTGACATATAATTGTTTGTATAGTGTTAAAGAAAAGGGAGTTATGCAGATTCCTGGAGGAATTCAATGAAAGCAGAACTTGTCTTCCAAATATCGTCATTGTCCTCAGCATTTCACAGGAACTACAGCATGGCTCAGCACTTTATCAACACATAACATGAAAATACTACGTGTAGGCTCCATTTTCCTCAAAGGAAGTCAGAGGGAATACCTCTACTTAAATTTCCCAAACAGAATTGGAGATGTTGAACCTTGGACAGACTTAGATTTGGTTTGGTTTGAGTTTCTAAGATTCAGCAGCATCTCAGTAGTCAGGGCCAGGAAGTTTAAATTCTAAGTGTGAGTGACGAATGTCAGGAAAGGGAAACTGAGTCATTGTCAGTTGCAAAAGAAGCACAGTGCCGACAGAGAAGGGCCCTTCCTTTCATGCCCATCTCTCCCAGGCTTCTCCTGTCTCCAGCATCCCGGATGTCCAGGCAGTATGGATATATCTGTGCCAGCAGCTAATCATAGGATAACACCAGGAGAGAAACTGACTCTAGGCATGACACTGGAATTTTCCTGAGAAGGCCTAATCTGAGCATGTTCAGAGCTGAAGGTTATCCAAGAAGGCCCAAACGCATGTGCCAGTCTTTCAAATTCCAGGTTGAACAGCCCTAATACAAAAACCCCAAAAGCTGAAACTTTCTGAGTGACAACACGATTCTCAAAACAAGTTTGGATTTTAGAGCATTTCAGATTAACCAGTAAAGTTCATGCAAATATCCTAAACTCTGAAAAACTCTAAAATCTAAATCTCCCATCCCAAAGCATTTCAGCCTGACTAAATACCCCTATCACATTCATAAGTGACCTGGAACAGTCACATAGTTTAATTTCTACAGCACGGGAATCTTCCTGTAGAAGCAGCCTACCTGCATGGAAAGCGTTCTTTATCTGGGGTTCATGGGTCCCTGGAGAACCTTGGATAAATGCTGTGGGTCTAATGCCTATACTGTGTGCATCTTGCACTTGCTGCTGTGAATGTCTGTGCGGAGGAAGGGTTAGCAGCACTTATCAGATTTATTTTTTAATGTTTTATTAGTGCATTGTAATAATATTTAATGGTGGGTTCATTTTGACATAATCATACATGCATGGAATTTACTTTGCTCCATTTTGGTCCCCAGTACTTCTTTCCCTTCCTTCTTCCCTCCCCCTGTTCTCCCTCCTCTACTCTACTGGTCTTCCTTCTACTTGTTTCTTGTGTCTAGTTGGCGCTTTGTAGATGCACATGAAGGTGGAATTCACTGTGATGCATTTGTGTATGTACATGATGGATAATTGTTCACGTATGTACTTAATGCATCATTTGGTCAGTTTCACTCCACGGTTCCTCCCTTTTCCTGTCCCTCCTTCCCCCCCGCAGCCCAGCCCCTTTCTCTACTTCACTGATCCTCCTTTCTATTTTCATGGGATCCCTGGCTTTTTTTCCTCTTATTTTTCTCTAGTTTCTGTGAACGAGAGAAAGCATTCAACCCTTGACTTTCTGAGTCTGGCTTATTTCACTCAGCACAAATTCTCCATTTCCGTCCGTTTACCAGTAAATGCAGATTTACTTTTAAGGGCTTATGCCCATCCTTGTAATAGCATGCCAAGAAGAAGGCAGATGGCCCCAAAATGCCTTTTCCAGAAGAATTAAAGTCATCATAGCAAAAACGTTTACCAATAATGTTTCTGAAGCAGTCCCACCTTCTCCAATTTAGAGAGTTTTTGTAATCTCTATTTTGTTATCTCTATTTTGTATTTTTAAAAATCTAAAGGATTTTTTAATTCCTTAAATTTGGGAAAAAATGTACTGGACACATCAGAGACTTAAAGCAAGGGTACCATGTAACATATTTGAACACCCTTCTTTACCCTCAGTGTTTAAATTGACTGAGGCAGGATATCTGGCAAGAAAGTAACGAATTCAGAATGTCTTCCAAGTGTTTTGCCTGTACAAAGGGTTTTTTTTTAATTGGTGAATCAATGATTTATGTTGGACCAAAATACTCATCAATTAATAATAAAGAATACTGTCTACTGTTTCAAAAATAAAGTATACAACAAGTAAACAGACACACACACAAACATAAACCATCAAAATATTACCTTGCTCATTTGTCTCTGACAGTGGTCAACTTCTAAAATATTAAAGAGGATTATTAATTTTTTAACAAATTTATTTGTTGAACAATCAAACATGCTTCCAATGAAACAATAAATTATATTTATATTCTGAAAATTAGATTTACCCCCAAGAGCCCCCCCTAATTACCCACTCTTGTCCCCACCCCTCTCCTTCCCAGTCCATCTCAACAAATGCCTTAGGTTGTATGTCACTACACCTTTTCAGGGTTTAATACATGAGAGTTGACCACCTTTCGCAATGGTCGGGGTTTAGTTCCAGCTTCCACAGATGACTTTTAACTGGGGGATGGATACTTTCGCTTCTCAAGGGATATTTGGCAGTTGATGGGGCTATTTTTGGGTGTCATGATTGGTATAAGGGTGCTGTTGGCATCCAGCAGACTGAGCCAGGGATGCTGCTAAATATTCTACAGCCCGCACAACAAAGATGTCAACAGTGCTGAGGTTGAGGAACCCTGGTCTGAATTCGATAGTTGGCTTTGCCACCGTCCTCAAACCAAGCTAATCCATTCACACTCTGTGTCCCCAGCAGCCACAAGATTAAGTTCTGGTTCACATTCCAGAGTGTTCCTTATTTAGCCTGAATTCTTCCCTATTGCTCCTTATTTATTTATAATCTCATTGTGACTCCAAATCCAACATTGCTCCTCACCACCCATCGATATGAAAAGCTCCCTTCCTCCTGGCTGGTGTCTAGACCTCAGGACAAAATGGTTTGGGTTGTCTTAACTTTACTGAGTTGTTGCTTTTTCTGGTTCCTTCTGGTCATAGAGTGCTGGACTCAAAGTCCAGGTTCTCCAGTTAGAAAGACTTGACCTTGAGTCCTATCCTGGTCGGTTGCTTCAAATTCTTATGCAAGAGACTTATTTCTCTGAGCCACAGTTTCCTTTTTCATAAGATGGAGTTCCAACACCAGTGACACTGACCCGGAATACCTTCTTCTCCTTACAGGGGCTCTCATTATGTTATTATCTTGTTTCTGAGTTCCTTAGAGCTGATGCAAATCCAGCCCTCGCATTGTGAGGCTTACGTGAGAACCATATATTCTCACCTGGGGTTGGTCCTTGGTAATCAACGAAGATGCCTAAAATAAATGAATTACAGGCTCAACCACCTGAAAGTCTAATTTACTGGTGTGGGTGGGTTAAGACCTCCAGAATTGTAAAGCACTAACCTCCCAACCTGGTACACAATCCAGTTGTCACCATCATGACCACTGTCTGCTCCACTCCAGATTCCCCTGAACCCATCTCTCCACCCACTACCCACCAGGAGAGGGGCTTGTGAGTGTAACAAACATGGAAATTGGGTGAAGGCTTCATTAGGTTTCATTTTCTTATAGATTTAAAATATTCCATAGGCATGAATTTAGTCACAAACCATGACTTGAACAGTAAAGTCATAAGATATTATTCTTGACTACAGCGTCAGTAACCAAGGGTCCTCTTACCTGGGTAACGTTCTTCCATATTTCTTCCACTTACAAGGAAATTTCCTACATTATACACTGGCTAAAGAAACAATGTCTAATAATGACTGGGTTGTTACATAGAAAACTCAGGCAGCCAGTAAACTCCATTTTTAAACAGTTCACCTAACTGAACAAATATTTATTGGGCACTGAGTTGCTATTGGAGTTAAAAGTGTACTAAAATATAAGGTAAATAAAGCTACCCCGAGCATTGCTACTTCAAAAAAGCATGAACTATAATGTGTGGAGCCTTTACCAGGTACCTTGCAAATATCTTTACGTGCATCATCTCATTCTAACCCTTTCTTACAAGGGAAAAACTGTTACATTATTTTATTTTATCTTGTTTTCAGGTGATTTAGGTCTTATACAGATCCACCCATTTGGAGCACATACTCCCTAGGCAAACAAATTCTATAGCCCCCCTGGTCATTTTCTAGCACATAAAGTTTGTGCTAGGAAAATGTGAGGTTATAAGTGCATGGTACGTAGTAATCACAGCACAAGGGCTAATAATAACAATTACAGAATTCTGTAACATCGCCCAATATGAATGTCAGTCCAGTTTTACAGAAAAGAAAACTGAGCCTTGGAATGTATGAGTGAGTCACCAGGGTCCCCTCCCCAACAAGCATCAAAGCTGGCATTAAATTCTGGTTGTCTCAAGCGATGCTTTGCCAAATACCTGATACTTTAGGGAACTGGTATGGAAAAATTCACCCACAAATAGCCTTATATCCTCCTAGACTTCGACGCTCCCGGGCTCAGATGTTGTGGCTGCAGCTGAAAAATTTCTTGTCCCTATTTACTGTCCAGATTTTTCATCTTCAAGTTAAACAATAAGGACTTTCTCCTTAGATATTTAAAAGCAAGAAGACACAAGCCCTACAAGGCATTTTTTGTTTCTTGAACTTGGGAATCCCTCACATCCTGGTAGGAAATTTGAGTCCTTTCCAGAAGTGGGGTTCACTTGGCTGCCCTCATCATGGAAATCTGTTGCTACACCAAATGCACTCCCACCTCCTGCTGACAAAAACCAGCCAGTGGCCGCAGCTATTAGCCTGAACTCTAATTAGGATGGTTTTTATGAGGGAAAGAGTGTGATTCTAATTAGTAGTTTTCCATCTTTTTCTCGATTGGTATCCCCAGCTCAGAGCAATATGCTCTTCTCCTCATGCTGATCACATTGCTGAAACAAAAAATAAATAAAAAATAACCGTACTATAAAACTTTAGCAGAAGTGAACATGGCTAAGGAGACTGTAAAACAGAAAGAGGTTTTATTCGCTACAAATAACTGTACTATAAAACTTCAACGAAAGTGAACGTGGCTAACGAGACAATGAAGCACGCGGAGGTTTTATTTGCTACTGATGAGCTGTGTTCTCCCTGCCTTAGGTCCGAGGCACTGCGGTTGTTGGTTCTGACATGGTTGTCACCGTGGAGTTCACCAACCCTTTAAAGGAAACTCTTCAAAACGTGTGGCTGCATTTGGATGGCCCAGGAGTGATAAGACCAAAAAGGAAGATGTTCCGGTAAGTGTTGGAAGAAAGGAGGCAGGCAGTGTGGGGCTGTGAAAACTTCCCCTGTCTCTCTCTGTCTTTTGCAGGCATGCATCTAATCCCCAGGGAAAATGTCTGAGAAGATGCTAATCCTTATGGATCACATCTGTGAGGCATGGGGTATAAAAAGGGTTGGTTTTACCAGCACTTCCATTACTGAATCCTTAAAACTGCTCCTGTGAGGAACTCTCATCTCTCTGCTGGAGCTGAGGAGTTTGCAGCTTGCCCTCCAATACACAGCTTATGAGAATAGAGCCGAAATTCAAATTCAGGACGGCTGATTCCAGAACTCAAGTTTCAGTCATTTTGCAACACTGCCTCAATCCCACTAATGCATCACAGGGTACCTGCATGTGCCAGATAGGATGCCCAAACATGCCCCTTGTTATAGGTCCTTTCTTTTCAACTCCACTTCCCAGATTTTAGCAACCCAAACACTGAGGTGTATAGAGATGCTGCTCTTTTAGTTGAGCCTAGAGTTCTAGACTTGGTTCCATTCTGGGGACCCTAGGCTGTATGATAATATGAATAGAACTCAGCCTCTTCCACATCCAGAATGATCACATTGTGCACTACTGGTCTGCTTCTGTGACATTAAATGTCAACCAACAGGACAGCCCATTCCACACTCAGAAAGCTCTGATTGTAGGAAAGCACTTTTTCTACCTCTCCGTTCTACCAATGATAATTCTGTTATCTGGGCTGGCACAAAATTAGGCCCATCTCTCTTTCATCTGATGACTTGCAAGTGTCTCCTCTCTGCTTGGGACCAGATACCTGCCCAGACTTCATTTTTCTCACCTCTAATGTGGTTTTTAGCCTCCTCCTTCTGCCTTACAGTCCAATTTGTCTGTGCCCCTCTTAAAGTGTGACACTCAGAATGGATCCCAATCTTTGAGGTTTATTACTTTCATTTCTACCACAAATAAGTCTCTGTCAGCATCAATCAATCTAGCACATTTCCTGCAGGGTGACCTTCTAAGGCACAGAAAGGGAAATGGAGGACTTTGGAAACCACCTTATGACCAGAGATGTGAGGAATTTTCCCAGCACCTTTTATGGAAGTCACCCCCATTCTGGAAGCTGTAAGACAAGTGCAAGGCCTCACTCACCCTTTCTGGGGCACTGTTAGTGCCCACAAAAGGCTCTGTGCATTTCTTTCAAATTACAAATCTCACAGTTTCTGAATCCCATCTTTTAAGAGATGCCTTATCGCAAATGCAGTACACAACACAAAAGATAATTCGAGTGCTTTTTTTAAAATGGCAAGTGCGAGACATAACAACCTTCCATATTAATAGGGAAGTTGAGGAGGGAAAAAGGAAATTAGAAATCAACCCCAGCTAGAGGGAGAGGTCAGTGGTAACAGCCCTGCTTTCATCAGAAACGACAGCCTCACTTGCCCATTCTTGCGCCTTCCCACTCAAATCAGATGCAAGAATCGCTCAGGCAAAGTGAAACACGTTTCCTCTTTCAAACAGCCCCCTGCTGTATCCAATTTTTCCTTCTCAAACAGTAGCCACACAAGCCTGATCTGAGGGTACTGGAAACTCCTGCTACCTTTATACCTTGGCTGTCCCCAAAACCCACCTTGCTCAAGGCAAATGCATCTGCTATATACATGAGTGTCCCTCAGAGGTGCAGATGTAAAAGTGTGGTCCCCAGGGTACTGGGAGATGCTGCAGGCCTTGAAGACACAAAGCCAAGTGGTTTAACTTCCCTCTCTTCCCCACTGCCTCCTGCCCTTCTCAGAAGCTCAGAAGTCCCATTTCTGTAGACTCTTAGCTTTAGAGTTTCTGCACTTGTTACTTCCGGAACATCAAATAATTCATCTTCCAGAGTCATTATTCTCTTTTTCAAAAATGATCAGAGTCAGTGAGTTATTTCAAGAGAAAACTTCCCCAATTTTGTGACTTGGGTTTAAACTTTGTTTCCCAAGTAGGACAGAAGCTAAAAACTGGACGAACAAAGGACAAACCACGGGTAGTTGCAGTTTATTATTATAATAATCCCATTTGCCTCTGTGCATTCAAGATGATAAATGGCCAGTATATCCTGATAGCTCAGCACATTACTGAAAATCATTTATCACAACATCCATCCCCAGGAAATAGGATTATTCCAACATTACTCCACTTATCAAAATGAGCAAATGATTTTTTCTCAGTTTCTGTTCTGCATTTATCTGCAGGTAAAATGACAAGCTTGCCTGCCTTCGTGTCCGCATATTTTCACATGGACACATTATTATGCAAATCATTTTATGAGTAAGAGCAAATAATGAGATGAAGCTCAGGATTTGGTGACTGAGGTATTTACCTACATTCCACAGTCCCAGGTCAGGTCCTTAAGCAGAACAATTGTTTCACAAGGTGCTTCTGATTGGTCACATGGGAAACCAGGGCAGAGAGAACAAATGGATATGGGTAAAAATAGCACAGCTGTTGAAAAATAAATATCTTAAACTTAAATTCAATTAAGAATAGAGAATTGCTTTTCTGCTTATAGACAAGAGGAACTTTCCTAAATTATTTTGTAGAGCATTCAGGCAAACCAAATAATAACCACAAAGGTGGAGGTGATAATAATAATAACAACAGTAGTATGTATCTACCATGTCTTTAAACTGACCATGTCTTGCCACAGTTCCAAATGCAGTACAAATATTAACTCACCTATTCTCTTCTCATTCTTCAGTATTCAACAGTGTGCTCCTTTTACAGGAGAAGAAAACAATTTAAGGTCAATGTTTTTCAAGCTTTGAATCACAAAACCAATTTACTTCGTATAAAAATGTGTATATGTTATGTATATGTGCAGTTTCACATCATTTGGTTTTCAAATAACTATTAAAATAATTTCTAGAGCCACCCTTATAAAGAACCAAAATTAAGGAAAGCATTAACAAATCTCAAATTAATGTAGACATTTTAGATGATCGGTGCCAAAGTCAATGCCTGGAGCAGGGCTATAGAGAGAGCTCCCTGAGGCTCAGATGCCTTCTCCAATTCACTGGAAAAGATGTGAGAGAGAAGAGGGGTTTCTTATTTAGCATCTGGATTTCTGAGATTTCAGGCCTTTACCCTTTTGTCCCAGAGGATGTGTAACCAGAGCCAGCTGGAATATATGTTGTTTTACTGATGTTAGAGAAAATCTTGACATAGAACAGGGCAGGTGTAGGCATGTGGCCCCAGCACGCTTGCTCTCTCCTCTCTCTTCCCTTTGTTAGAAGTGATGCTGTGTGGCCCCAGGCCTCCAAGGCAAATGGAGGCTGAAGCACTTGAGCCTCTCCTGATTTTCCTTAAGAGTTCTCCTTCCCACTGACCCGTTCCATGGCCACCTCAGTGAAAAGCTCAGAATTGCCCCCTACCTCCCCCGGAGATCACTCCACAGTGCCCACAAGGGAGGGTCTTGCTCCACCTTCTCAGCCCTCTCTCTGGGCTCTGTGCATTCAGCCACACAATTCCTTGGGACAATACTTTCTTCTTTTCTGAGAACAAGCACTCTTCTGGCCCCCTGACATGACTCTGATCCTGACAGATGTTCCATCCATCTTTTCTGACCCCAGTTCTTTCCACAGCCCCAATACCCTTCACAGGCTCCAAGTCCAGATGTGAGTGGTGACATTCTTGTCTGACTTGGCCATTTATCAATTAGGCCATCTTGGAGAAACCTCTCATTATCTTTGAAATGAGCCTTTCCCTATCTGTATATTAGGGAATAAGAATGTGAACGCCTTCTATGTTGGATCAATAAAAAATGCGACCCAACTACCTTGCCCTGCTGATTCCCTTTTCCTCCTGATCCCCACCGCCCACCTTTCCATTCATCTGAATATAGCCTCTTCAGAGAGAACTGGGTAACCTTGATCACCTTTGTGCTCCGAAAAGTGTTCATTTAAAGTCATTCATGCTTGCATGGTGCAGACCCCAGCCATCTCTCAGGTCCACACACCACTGAGCAAAGAGTTTGGCACCGATCTCCTCCTGCTCACTACCATCATCAAAGTGGCTCTGAGGCCTGAGTTAGAAGATGTGCCCATCAATAGCTACTAACTAAACGAGCCACATGGGCGTGTTCCTTTCAGTTTCTGCTTGAGTCCAAAAGTCCAACATTGCCCAAGGATTGCACTCACCTTAGTCTTACTACAATGTGATGATTTGGTAAAACTTCATCACACAGTTAATTCATCTGGTGGGGACTGTAAATGGAGGAGCCAACCACTCTTTTGTCATCTCATAAGCAAACACTTTAATAAAAATGAAATGACAGCAACAAATATTATCCTAAGATTTTCTCAACTTTTTAAAAAATATTTTCTGAATGTGTTACTACATACCAAATCCTGTCCTGGCCTTTCTGCTCAGATGATGTCATTTAATTCTCATATGAGTGCTGCAGGATAGGCATAGCAGCAGCCTCATTTTGCAGATGAGGAAACTGAAGGACAATCCATTGCCCACATTTACACAGCTAAGAAGCAGGAGAATCAGATTTGATCCCAGGTGTCCTGACTTCAGAGTCAATGGAGTTGGTAACCATTAGACGTTATTTTATCATGCAGATGAAATGGTGTTCATTATGGAACTGGGCCATGGACAAAAATGATTTTTACTAGGTGTACTTATGTAGTCAAAAATCTTCATTTTCATGATTTCTAAGCCCTAAACACTGCTAAGGATTTTCAGAAGCTTTGGGTCTCCCAACCCACTGAAATTCAAATTCAAAATGTACAATTCCCAATGACCACAAAGGAACTCCAAGAATCAGTAGGTTGATGCCGAATGACTCATGTGGAGCAAGTTCTGCCTTGTACGCAGGCCCAGGAAGCTGGACGGTGCTGTTTTATTTCTAGGTGGAAGCAGCCAACTATTGTGTTTTGGGGCAGGTCTTTTCAGCAGCTTTCGTTTTGCTTGCTGATACTCAGATTTTTGTGAAATTTAGAACAGTAAAAACTCTATTCGACTAGCAGGGATCCAGAAAGAATAGGCGGTTGACTGCAATTCCACTTTTTCCATCATCTGGGCCATTAGGCCTGGTAACTTGGAGATTCTATAAGCTCCTTAGAACCCCAGTTCTCTCATCTATAAAATGGGACAGTTGGACAAAGTCATTTCTAAAATCCTTGCAAATTCTCACATGCTTACCTCAACAACCCCATGAAATAGATGTTTTTTTTTTATCTCTTCAAGACATTCATAATGGTCTTGATTCATCTCCCTTCCACTCTCCCAAAAAAAAAAAAGACTGACCCAGGTTTCATGCCAGGCCGCCCAGCACATGCCCACCCTGAGAGTCAGAGAACAGAGACCAGGAATCCTCCACAAACAGCACTTGCAAGAAGCTCTAAATATTAACAAAAGCATTAGCTTTCCTCGAAACATAAAACCTGTGAAAAAGTAAGCAGAGGTAAGAAAAGGCATCATTTGTGGAATAAAGTATAAACTACAATATATAGTTGTAGAAAAACCTGAGACCAAAGCCCATCTCCGCCCATTTACCCACTATATGATCTTGGAAAACTTACTTCACTGGTTTGACTAGAAGCACTGTCACACATATAAAATCTGCATGTTGTCTCCTGCCAGGTTACATAGGAGAATGTAAGAGAGGGACCCCAGGGAAACCTAAATTTCCCCAATCCTGATTGACATCAGCCACCCATTGGAGTAGGTTTGTCCTTAAGACTTAGGAAGAGGGGCTGGAGTAGTGGCTCAGTGGTTATGGTGCTTGCCTGGCATATGTGAACACGCAGGTTCAAACTCTAGCACCTCGTACACAACTAAGTGTCTGAGCAATGAAAAACTAAATAAAATTGATTCTCTCTCTCTCTCTTTCTCTGTCTCAAAAAAAGAAAAAAGACTTGGGAAGACTTGTAGAGCACACACTGAAGAAGAGGAGAACTCTAGGACCACCAAAGGCTTCCGTACTATCAGGAAAGACTAGTGCATTGGCAACTACCAAGTAACAGAAAGATTAATTAATTGGTAGAGGGAACTCAATATTGTGGTGGATGGAAATACAAATCACAGAGTGTGAAGATACTCAACATCAGAAAGCAGCAGGAAGGGTCAGTCTGGGAACAAGGTCTATCCCAAGGGGGTTGGCAAGAGCTGATTAGAGTGTCAGGGCTGCAGCAAAGGCAACTGAGGATTCAGATAGGACTAATCCCAGGAGGGAGTTAGAGTTGGTTGAATCATGGCTGGATGGGTCTAGCCTGGCTTCCCATTGCAAAGCCGTAGGATGTATCCAGATGGAAGGGACCATGATCCAATGGGACTGTTGGTGAATGGCTCTGCAAAGCCCCACATAGGGGCTTCATTTGGGCTCCTGCTTGCTGACTCAGTCAGCCCGGTACTTCAGGCCTCTGGCCACCATCAGCAGAGAGAAAGAGGTCAAATGATTCAGGTAAGGTTTCTCTGCTTCTTGATCAGGGTAGAAAACTGAATCTACCAACCTCTCCTCTTTTCCATCCTTTCAGTGAAATCCGGCCCAACTCCACCGTACAGTGGGAAGAAGTGTGTCAGCCTTGGGTTCCTGGCCATAGGAAGCTGATAGCCAGCATGACCAGTGATTCCCTGAGACACGTGTATGGCGAGCTGGACTTGCAGATTCAAAGGCGACCTTCCATGTAAACGCACAGAAGGCTGAGACGGACCCAGGCGCTTAGCTGCTTATAGTGTTGGCTAAGGAAAATCTAATTCAAAAATAGTCAGCTCTTGCTTTCATGTAGGTGTGAAGAACCAGACAGGAGTGGAGGGAGCCTGAGATGCTATACACTTCAAAGACACTCTTTTTCAAACCCAGGCTAGCCAGCGTAGAAGTTAATTTTGAATCACTCTACCTTCCAAAGGATTCTGAGCATTAGCTTTAATTAAGCTCTAATTAAGCTCTCATAGTGCATAAGAGTAAAAGTTATCATTTATCATGGCAAATGGCTGCAGCACCAAATATCAGAGGGCTTCACTTAACGGGGGCATTTGCTCAATACCTGCCCTCATTTAAAACTCCTGATTCCACACTCAGTCTTTTGGGGACAACATAGTCCCCCAAAGGGAGGGAAGCACATGACTTGATTCTTTGAATCCTATCCCCATTTCCTAGAAGCGGGTTCAACCCTCCGTGTTAGAATAGTTTTTTTCCCAGTTATTGAGCACATTATCATTTTTCTTCTTGGCAAAGCCAGGGAAAGGTCTTTCATCTTGCACCTGCAGCCAAGCAAACACCTGCCAAATTTCACAGATTTACCTTATGAGACGATGCGGGCCCACATTCACAAATTGCATTTGTGGGAAACTTAATCACCTAAGAGGAGATGAGAAAGCAGGTGCGATACTCTGATCTATTGAATAATGTAGTTCCATGGTCAGATCATAGGTGTCACACTGTGACCTGATCAGTAGGAACCAATATCCCTTACTTTAACCCTTCCTGGGGCATAGATCTAGAAAGTAATGAGGCTGGTCCGGCACTGGAGGAATGAGGAATTAGCCTCCTTAACTGGTGATTTTTCATCACCTGTCTCCCTGCAATCCTCTCCTTCACTCAATGACACAAGCCTAGGTCTTTTGTCAAAGATAGAACAAGCCCAATAAGTTGCAGAAACTGGCAGCTTTAGCAACTAGACGTGAAGAAGGACAGGCAGCCACTGAGGCCCTCTTTCCCTCACATTGGCTATGTGGAGACCTCACCTCAGTACTCTGGAAGGTAACAGGGACTTAGCCTTTCAAACAGCCAGTGCCACTTCTGGCCCAATGACAGAGGATGCTAGCACCATTTATATTATGTCCCAAGGCTCCAACAGACAAGGCTACTGGTCTTTATTTACAAGGCAGATTTATAGTCAGAATTTCCCATTTGAAATGCCTCAGTTGTGATTTAGGTCAGTAGATTGTGTTTTTACCCCCCCCCCAAAAAAAAAAGCAACAGTGGGAAGGAAGTCAGAATCACATGCTCTGGTCTGTATCACTACATTTCTCAGTCATTGAAACTGATGTTGAACCTTCAGTGCTAACCCATGAGGGTTAGGGGGTCCCCTCTATAGTTGTATCACACATAACTCCATTAAATCGTCTCCCAGCATTTGCCAAGCCTTTCAATACCCAATTTTTAAAACGAAATGCATTTTGCTAGACTGTTAAACTGGGTTAACTTAGTGTATTACTATTAATGAGAATGTAATAGATGCTTAAAATAAAGTTAATCTGATTATATTTGCATCTGCACAAAAGTGAATGCCGTGAATTTTTAATACTGCATACAACTAACCACAACTGCTTGAGAAACCATTCTGCCTCTGCAGTGGACAACCCACCCCTGGATAAAGAGACAAGCATCTGCCCTTTGAAGAAAGTGACTTTAATAGATGTTGATGTCAAAGTTAGCTTTTCTCACCTCCTCCCTGTGTTTTATTAGCCACATTCACTGAGGAGGATGTTTGCGTACCTAATTTAAAAAACAGCTTCCAGAAACCAAAAAATCTCCATTGATATTTCCTCATTAACAATCACATAAACAATTATGGTGAATCAATGCACAGACAGCATGGAGACCCATCCAACAAAAACACGTGTCATGGTCTTGGGGCAGGGAGATCCTACACTCATGGCAGACAGATCTTAATGAATGATTGCAGCTCGGCCTGGGCTTCAGAATTCTTCTCAACTCAAGGCAGCAACTAACAATTGATTTGGATTTAGCATTCAATTGCAATTGATTGGTCTACCTTAAACCAGCCCATCCCCTTTGACAGTGGAACTCCACATGCCAAGCAATGCTGCTCCAGTTTGGATCTTAAGGTACCCTCAAAGGGTCCTGTGTTAAAGCCTTGGTCATGGGCCTGGAGCTACCGGG
Source organism: Aplodontia rufa (assembly GCA_004027875.1). Taxonomy (NCBI): domain Eukaryota; kingdom Metazoa; phylum Chordata; class Mammalia; order Rodentia; family Aplodontiidae; genus Aplodontia; species Aplodontia rufa. The sequence continues at coordinate 56,378 of PVKS010009290.1, forward strand.
AGATGGTGGAGCCTTCAAGAAGTGAAGGCAGGTCTTCAGGTCACTGTGGGTGTGCCCTTGAATGAGACAAAAGGACCCCAGCCCCTTCCTCTCTCTCCATTTCACTTCCTGATATTGAGGTTAACAGCTTTGCTCTACCACACACAATGTGCTGCCTCTTCACAGACCCAAAAGCAGTAGGGCCAATCAACCACAGGCTAAAACCTCCAAAAAGTGAGTCAGAATAAATTTTTCCGTGTAAGTGGTTTTCTCAGGTATTTTTCATAGCAATGGAAAGCTGACAAACACAAACACCATGGCTCTAAATATCATGTTTTAGCGATGGCAGCAAACAATGAATCTCAGCAGCAGAGAGAGAGAATTCTAGTTCTCAACTTTGCTAGTCCCTGGTGTTTTTTTAAAAAGCCTTGCTTGTGTTTCACACTTTAAGGCAAAAGAAGGATAACAACATTTATGTTTCCACAAGCTTTTTCTGGGGGCTGGAGCATACAAACCATGAGAACAACACACAAAGCAGATAGATGAGATAAATGGATGATAGATTCATAGATGATAGATAGATAAATAGGTAGATGTTATATGTGTTTTTTCAAATAATTTCACCTCACTGATCTTGTAAAGGAAGTAAATATCATAGTTTCTAACCTATTAATGAAGACCCTTGATTTGTTTCTAGGGGTCAGAGTGATCACCGAGAGCAAACTTCTTTTAGGCTAACTATTCACCGTACACTACTCAATCGCATCTCCTCAGAGACTTATGAATGCTGACTTAAGACCAACTTCATGACTCTTTGAGAAGCCTCTTAATAAATAAAAATATGTACAAATTTATAATAGGCATGTGGGGGAACATGAAGTTTGTACTAAATTCATTAGCAATGAAGAATCACAAAATTCCACATGGAAGGTCATCATTTATGAAGATCCATCCAATGTTATTATAAAGTTAATAATCAACCAACCCAATCATCCATCCATTTTCTTTTTCCACCATCCAACCATCCATCCATTTTCCTTTTCCACCATCCACCCAACCATCCAGCCTTCCAACCATCTATCCATCCTTTTTTCCAATCATCCATCTATGCATGCATCAAGAATCATTCTAAAGCCAAGCTATTCAAAGATGAAAAAATCCATACTCCCTGCTAGAAAGAGTTCAGAATTCAGGCAAAACTCAAGATAGAGAAGCAGCTAAATGATAGGTTTGATAATAAAGGTATACCCCAGAATACCATAGGAAAAAGAGAAAAACAAGGTGCCTGGAGAAGTCTTCCACCCATCTTCAGGAGGTAAACTGTGAATGACCATAAAATAATTGTTACTCTTCCCATCCAGAGCTGGAGCCCATATTCCCTTTCCTCACCCTGATTCTAGGAAGCTCTGTGACTGCTTTGACCAACGGAATGTAGTAGAAAAAGATGTACCTGTCCTAACCCCCCACACCCTGGGGAAATGGCAGCTTCTATAGAAGTCCTGAGCAGAGGACTTCTGCGAAAGCTTAATTACTTTGAGACAGCCATTCTGGAGAAATCACACACAGAAACTCCAAGCCTATTAGCCAAATAGCCTTCCAGCTATACCACCAAGGCAAAAAACTAAGTGAAGACTTTTTGAGTACTCTGGGCCAGCCCACCCATCAGCTGCAAACTATGTGACCTCCTTCAATGCCAACTATTGCAGAAGAATCATCCTGTGTTGTTTTCTCTCAGCAGCCTTCACATATTTCAATATGTTAAGAGACCTAATGTGTTTTCCCAAGTGGAGTGGTATAAATATTGTCAGTTCCTTTCACTCTTCCTGCTAAATTATGGTTTTCTGACCCTTTCACTATCCCCATTTCCATTAGAATTTGAATGCCATAGAGACAATTTTAAAAAGAGGGAGGGGCACAGTGATGAAGGATGACACTCCACTTCCACAAAAACTTTGGAGATGTGCCTTGCCATTGTGAACATCAAAGACATGTCAGGTCCTTGATCACTCCCATGAACACAAATTCCCTTAGAGGTGTTACACGTATGATTGACCAAATGGCCTAGTCATGAACTCAGATTTAATTTTTTTCTCCTTGTACATTCAAAAATACTTTGACATATGTACACTAGCCAAACTGCTTTAGTTCCACCTATGTGAAACAAAATAGAATAAAATCATTTATTTTTATTGTAGTTATACAAGTTGAGTCTCCCTTACCCAAAATGCTTGGAACTTTGCACCAGTGTTTCAAATTTCAGATTGTTTCAGATTGTGGACTATTTGCATAAAAGTAATGAGCTATCTTAGGGTTAGAATTCAAAACTAAATATGAAAATCATTTATATTTCACATACACTATTATACACATAGCCCGAAGGTAGCGTTATACAATATTTCAAGTAGTTTTGTGCACAAAATAGAGTGGGTTTGTTTTGTTTTTGCTGCTGGGAATCAAATCTTGTGCATGCAGAGTACATACTGTACCATTCATCTACACCCCAGCCCCTTAAAGTGAAGTTTTGTGATATGGAATTTTCCACTGTAACACCATGCTGGCAAACTGTTTCTGATTATGGAGCATTTCAGATTTGGAGTTTTGGCTTAGAGATGCTTAACCTGTGCCTAAATGCAAGATTTACAGCCACCAAAATAAGGAAGGCCTGAAACGATGACTCAGAAATTAGCCACGGATGTGGAAAGCCAATCACACTTTGTCACTATGTATGTCAATGACCTTAGAATAGTCGCACCTCTGAAATCGTGTAATCTCAGGTTGTGGTTTCAAAAGAACTTTAAGTAAATGATGCTTTAGTAAAGTTGGAGGGGGGCGAAATGTCCTTAGCACCCTCTGGTGGTCAGAATCTTCTGCCCAGTCTCTACGGGGACATCATGCAACTACAGAGACCCAACATCTTTGTGCAGACTCTTTTGTTAAAGCATTGTTCTTGACTCACAGAAGGCGCTCATCTGATGCTCCTTCCTCCTCTGGAGGTCTCTCCAGGAGGCCCTGGGAGCTCATCTCTCTGGCCTCCTCTTTGTTCTTTCCTGTGCTAATCAGCACAACATATCCCTCCAAAAGGGGAGGAAACTCTGATCTTCCGTTCTGTACCTTTCTCCTCCAAAGTGAGATTTTTAAGTTTAGTAAAGCTGGGTAAGTTTAGCACTTACTGTGGACCTGAATGTTTTCCTTATCACAATGGCATCTTTATTGTCCTGCTTTTCCTGACCCTATATCATTCACATGACTGTCTCTGTTTTATCATTCATGTGGCTATTTCTAGTGCTGTTCCACTTTGGCTAATAGTACCTATATTTCACGTTGGGACATCTATAACTTCCAGGGACATTAAGATGACAAGTACCTCCTTCCCAGGTGTTTTCTATTCAAACCAAAACCACCGAGGCTGGTGACCTGCCACTGCCACACTTGCTTCTTGGTACATTAGTTTTATTGTAGACACAAAGCTGAACTCATGAGTGTTATTCTTTTCCCTTTACTATCACTGAGAAAACAAACATAGGGCTCCAATAAAGGAGTCTGCTTCTTATGCTGATCATTACAAAGAAACACTGGACATCTTCAGTAATGTCCCAATTAGCTTTATTGAGTGCAAAATGCTAAAAATCTCATATAGATCAACAAAATATTATTATGACATGAAATTGAATAATGGGTATAATGCAATAAAACATCTCTGTATGATGAGAAATAGTAGGCTTCAGTGATATCTTTGCTGGCAATATTAGCCAGAATTTGAAGGTCGTTATCTATGATTAAGCTTTAAAAAAGCCCATGCTTACTTAAATAACCTAAATGTTGGAAACATAATATAAAACCATTACACTTCCACCATATTTTTCTTTGATCTTGACTATCTCCAAAAGAGTCTAATTGAAGGACACCCTGCTAACCATGTATTCTAACTACTTAATGTTCCATTCTGAGAATACTCAATATACATAAAATAATAACAGTGAAATTCTGGCTATATCTCGCTTTTTGAAAATTAATATTTCAGATAACTAGGTATCCAAAAAATTACCTCATCCTTCTTATTAGTAGTAGTGTTGTTATCGATAAAGTATGCCGCTAAGATACGTTGGCATACTTGGTCCTTTGCAGAATTGAGAAGTAGCAAAGAATCCTGCTAAAATAGTGACAGGAAAGATTAGCCTTGAGCACTGTTGGTAAAGTATAAATTCATACAACCCTTTTGGGAAAATATTGGGCATTATCTATTAAATATAGAGCAAGCCAGTGAGCCCAACCCCAGGCGTATCATCAAAAATACGCTATAACACTGTTGGTGGAACTGCAGACTGCTACAGCAGCTCTGGAAAGCAGTGTGGAGAATCCTCAAAAAACTAGGGATGAGCCCACATATTCCTCTCTAGGGTATTTTTCCAGGGGATTTAGAATCAGCACATTACAGTGACACAGCAATATCTATGTTCATAGCAGCTCAATTTACAATAGCTAAATTATGGAAACAACCCAGATGTCTCTCACTGGATGAATGGACCCAAAAACTGTGGTACATATATACCATGGAATTTTACTCAGCAATTAGAAACAATGATATTGCAGCCTTTGAAGGTAAATGGATGGCTATGGAAGAACTTATGCTGAGTGAAGTCAGCATAACCCAGAGAACCAAGGGTTGAATGTCCTCACTCATCTGTGGAGGCTGGAGCTAGACCCTGGCCATTGAGAAAGGAGGTCTATTATCATGTTTTAAATCTGGATAAGATGTGATGTCATACAACCTAAGGCATTTGTAAAGATGTATTGGGAAGTGGGGGGTGATAAGGGTGGGTCATTGGAGGGGATTTTGGGGGTAAATCTAATTTTCAAAATTTATATATATATTATATCACTTCGTTAGAAGCCTGTTTGATTGTTCAACAAATAAATTTCTGAATAAAATAAATAAAAAAGAAAAAATACGCTATAATATAATCGACAAATAAACTGTGACACATTTGTACAATTAAATAATATATGGCAATGATAAGAAATATATAATGAAATAAACATATCCATAAATTCTATATGATATAAAATAATGCAAAAGAACTACTGCCTACATGAGATTTTAAAAAAAGAAGCCGGACACTAAAAACTACATACTGAAACATGGTTCTATTCATTTAGAGTCAAAACCAATCTATAGGGTAAGAAGTTAGGACAGTGGTTACCCTTGGAGGGGGGTAAGGCGCTCCTGGGATACTAGCTTTGTTCTGTTTCTTGATCAGGATGTTGTAGAACTTCATTCATCACTGCTTTTGTTATTTATTGCTGTTGTGAAAAACTGCCGCCAAAACTTAGATATTTAAAACAGTGTTCATATTTCACAGTTTTTGTGTTCAGAAATCCAGCCATGGCTTAGCTGGTTCCTGTGGCTCAAGGTTTCTCATAAGACTGCCATCAAAGTGACCCAGGCAGGAGGATTGCAAGTTGGAGGCCGGCCTCAGCAGTTTAGCAAGGCCCCAGGCAACTTAGCTAGACTCTGTCTCAAAATAAAATTTAAAAAGAAGGACCAGGGATGTTGCTCAGTGGTTAAGCACCCCTAGGTTCAATCTCTGGCACCTCTTCCACCTAATCCCCCCAAAAAAGTTAGCCAGGGCTGTGATCTTATCTGAAAACTCAACTGGGAGATGAGTTGCTTTCAAGCTCATTCATGAGTTCCTCATAGACAGATGGACTGAGGTGTTCAGTTCATTGCTGGCTACTGACTGGTGGCCTCTCCCAGTTCCTTGTTACGCAGAGATCACTATAGGACAGCTCACACACAACTTCACAATGAGCTTCCATCACAATGAGAGAGCAAGAGAGCAAGATTAGGCAAGCAAAACAGAAGCCAAGCATCTTTTGGTGACCTAATCTCAAAAGTGATATTACATCACTGTTACCATATTCAAGCTATTAAAAGTGAGTCTCATAATTTTTTTCAAAGAGGGGAGACCATGAAATGGCATCAGCTTTGGTTTGCTCTGTCATTATGCATGTGTTCATAATCATATGGCAACGATTCCCTCCTAAATGTAAGACTATCTTGTATGAATAAAAAAAAAGAAAAGTCAGTCTCATACTCTATCTCAGAGTCAAAGGGATGGAATTATATGAGGACACAAAAGGCAGGAATTATTGGAGACTATCTTGGTTATATTTTAAAGAAATTGATAGAAAAAATTCTTAGAATTGCCACAAGATCTGACTACACAAAGTTTTTAGTTGTTATATTGTCCTTCCTTGGCTTAAGAAGTCATCTAGAGGGGCTGGAGTGGTGACTCAGCAGTTAAGGTGCTTGCCTGGCATGTGTGAGTACGTGAGTTCGAACCCCAGCACCAACCACGTATACAACAAAGTCTCAGAGCAACGAAGGCCACATGAAAAATCAAATAAAGTTGATTCTCTCTTTCTTTCCTTCTCTCTCTCTCTCTCTCTCTCTCTCTCACTGTCCTTCTCTCTTTAAAAAAAAATCATCTGGGGCTGGAGTGGTGGCTCAGCGGTTTCAGCGCTTGCCTGTCAAGCATGAGGACCCGGGTTCAAACCCCAGCACCATGTACACAACTGAGTGTTGGAGCAACTGAGGCCATGTGAAAAACTAAATAAAGTTGTTTCTCTCTTTCTCTGTCTCTCTCACTGTACCTCTCTCTCTAAAAAAAAAAAAAAATCTGGAAAAATGATTACAGTCTGATTCTTTTTTTTTTTTTCTTTTCTTTAAAGAGAGAGGGACAAAGAGAGAGAATGACAAGCAATTTTTATTTAGTTTTTCATGTGGCCTTCGTTGCTCTGAGACTTCATCATGTACATGGTGCTGGGATTCAATCTTGTGTACTTGCACATGCCAGGCCAGAGCCATAACTGCTGAGTCACCGCTCCAGCCCTGATTCTTTTTCTTGAGGTGTTTTAATCCTTATCAGAAGACTTTAGACATCAAAATTCACTTTTTGATAGAAAACCACATTTTAGCCTATTGATCTGTTAGTCAAAGACTCAAGGTCTCTAGCTAAAAAACAACATCTGAACACCAGGAAGGGAAGCGTTGTGATTTTCACATTATGGCACAGCTCAGGAAAAGACCTAGAAAACCAATACTGTTCACTATTAATATTTGGACTCCCTCAGTTGGGATTCACATCATTGTACATAAAAGCAAGTAAACACAGCAGAGATTATGGAGTGGAACATACTTTAACACATAGGAAAATAATACCCTGTAAGCTTAAAGTTATTTATCTCTTCCTTCTCTGTTGTGCCTTGGCCTGGCTTCTCTGACAATTTCCAAATGTTGGAAGAATTTGTAGTATCTGGCTGATCCATCACAATGATTTCCTTTGGCCAAAAATGACTAACAGTCCCAAATTATTAAAAACAAAGCCTATTTAGTCAAGTATCTACTTTCCACTGTGTTAGAGGAGCTCTGTTGTTTGAGTGTGCATCTTGCTATGTACCTGGTGCAGAATAAGCATCTGATGAATGAGTAAATGGGTTGTTCTAACACCCACCCTATGGAGTAGGGAAGGAATGTTATTCCCCCTGGCTTTCCATAGTTCAGGATGCTCCTGTCATCTTAATTACTCTCATTCCATCAATTTCCATGCCACCCAAATGCCAAGGCCCTTTGTGTCTAGGCAGCTAGTTTCCTTTGTACCATATAATTTCCAAAGTAGACTTAAGCATCAAAGCCCAAATAATATCAAAGGGAATAAGGATCAAGACAGGGTGAGATGTCACATTGCTGGTGGGACTGCAAACTGGTACAGCCACTCTGAAAAGCAGTGTGGAGACTCCTCAAAAAATTAGGGCTGGAACCTCCTTATGACCCAGCTATCCCACTCCTGGGTATTTTCTCAAAAGAGCTAGAATTGGCATATTATAAAGATACAGCTTCATTAATGTTTATAGCAGCTCAATTTACTATAGCTAAATTATGGTACCAACCCAGATGCCCCTCACTTCACGAGTGCATTCAAAAACTTTGGTACATATATACAATGGAATTCTACTCAATTATTAGAGAAAATGATATTATGGAATTTGCAGCCAAATGGATGGAGATGGAAAAAATTATGCTAAGTGAAATATCCCAAACTCAGAGACTCAAGGGCTGAATGTTTTCTGTCATACGTGGAAGCTAGAATACAATGGGAGACAGATAGAAAGTTGGCTAAGCTAATAATTACCTCAACATGTATGAATTTTTACACAAACAGGGGGAACTTTGCCTAGGATGCTGGGGGATGT